>BQNB010019430.1:0-66855 GCA_026074375.1 Tanacetum coccineum | reverse complement strand
GCATTTGATCATTTACGTGACGCGCTATCTGTGATATTTGGATTATTAGTAACTCAAGGTGAGTTCATAGCCCCACATTTTTACGATTTAAATGATTTATAACTTTGGGGTGGAAACATCCTTTGTTTTATAAATTGGAGGCAAGTGTATATTTTATATTGAGTACGTGTTTGCCTAAGTAGCGATAACCCAAGTTGAGCCCATTATCATGAACTGTCAATTGCATAGATGTAGTTGTGAATTACATTATGTGAGCGCGAATGTTATTAATAGATCTATTTGGGATTGACCTCCCCGTTTAGGTGATTAGCTATCACCGAGAACGAACGTTATAGCATGTCGGATTTGGGATGTTTAGGGTTGAACATCTGATCGGGCAGAATAGCAATATTTATTATTGCGAATATAATTGTCGAGCTTTAGTGTCATGAGCTTAGGAAAACGTAATTGGATTTTGTGATGTCTGCATCTGTTGCATTATCACGGGGAAAGTCTTGCGGTCCTGCATATTATAATTTACTAACCTACGAATTCATCAACATTTTTGTTAACGTTTTAAAGCAATGTTTTCAGGTGGTTAATAGTCACGAGGTGCCAGGGATACATTGGTGACACTTTTGGTTATCACGCTAAAGATTTGGATGTAATATGTTTTGGGAAATGTATTGTCAATCTTTGTAATATCACACACTCAACAAGTAAAGCTGCATGCTTTGTGTAACAAGTTTTTTTATCAAATCCAATGTATCATTTTAAATGACTTTTTGTTGTTCTTATATATCTTGTACTATTGATCTGAGAAGTAACACGCCCCGGATATCCTTATTCCACTGCGACCTATTTTGGGGATGTTACATTTTCTCTTTGAACTTTTCTTAACAGATTTAGATTTAGTACGGGCATTCACATCATTGATAAAATCAAAAACACACAAATCATGATTATCATAAAGCATGCAACCATTAAAATTAACACATAGAAGTTCAGAATTCGCATTAAGCTTGGAATGCTACACATTTGCATTTCCTTTAGGTTCAACAAAACAATTCTTATTTTTCAAACTAGATTTAACTGTCCTAGGGTGGGCTTCTACTTTATTCTTCTGAGTACTACTTGGTGTTTGTTGAATCTTATCTTTCTTTGTATTGCCTGAAGGCTGTGATCCGCTAGCACTAGTAGACGGTTTTACTCCTGTAGAAGACAACATACGTTTGTTAGAAACTAGGTTTGATGAAGAAGCTGTTTTTGTGTTTGTGTTTCCTGAGGATGTGACGGGCTCAGTGAATCTAACTCTTTTGTCCTTGTTCTTTGGGGTCACAACCACTAATTTATCACTTGAATTGTTGATGATGGGGCAGGTTTGTCTGATTATTATAAGCAACTCGTGAATTCGTTTTGTTTACTTATAAGCAGAGTCTAAGGAATTATTTAGAGGATTTTGTGATTTTCCTTGTTCCACTATTTCTCTAAGAATCGTAGCTTGTTCCTAAGTGTGCCTAAGGTAGTCAGAGTGAGCTGTCCTAATGTTCAACAATCTAGGGGCTATAGGTTCCACATCAATTTTAAGCATTTCTGGAGCAATAGGGCGTTTGGTAACAACAGTATCAGCTAAATCATTTCCTTTAAGTTTTCTTAATTCATTCTTGAGAGCTGTAATGACCAAATCTTTTTCCTGAAGACTTACATTTAAATCAGAGATTTCTATAGACTTTTGATTGACTTGACTAACTAAAGCATCACATTGTTCTTTTGATCGAATTCGTGTTGGTTTTATCGAGTCATAAAGTTGCTTATAGGTCTGTTTCAAATGTTCATTCTTAGCAATAAGCTTTGACACCCTATGATCTAATTCAATATTTAACGTTTCAATCTCTTTTATGTCCTTTTTGACCTTATCTTTATTTATATTTCCGTTTAAAGATTTAATTCTCTCTTTCAACTTCTTTATAACCATGTCTTTCTCTTGGGACTGAGCTTTTAATTCATTTAATTCAAAATATTGATCAAATTTTGGAGCACTTTGATTTGAAACATAATTGTCTCTTTGAAAAATTTCCTGATTAAGTTAAGTATCAACTTCTAAAGAGATGCAATGTTTTTCAAGAGTGGTAAAACTTCTGAACAGTTTATCGTAAGTCTCTTTTTCAATGAAATCCATTTTGTTAAAAAGCTCAGTCTCAAGTTTGAGACACTTTTCACATTCATGCACATTCACATAAGCATTATCCACAGAAGAATTCATAATGATGTTCACTATATCTTTGTTGATGACTTGTTCCAAGAGTCGTTCGTTTTCATTTAAAACTTGATTCATTTTAACTTCAAACGTTTTTTACTCTAAACGATGTTGTTCCACAGCCTGTTCCATTTGATGAAAGACATTTTGGACTTCAGAAATTTCATCAATCAAATATTGATCGAATGTATTGAATAAGTCCTTCAGTGCTTTTACAAATGGAATTATTTCATCCCTAAAACAAGCTTTTGTATGTTCAAACCCCCACGAGCCCTCAGTGATAGCTGTGGCCGTGGTTCTTTCTTTGACAACCACGTCAAAACCAGCAAGATGGTGTTTAAGTTTCTTCAAACTCGTATTTACCATGCTGACTTTAGGAAGTTCTTTGAAGTTATTCATGACCCACAACTTCGGTGGGTCTGTATAAGAAGGTACTAGGGATACTGAAAGAGATTCAAGAATTTCTGAGACCAAAAGGCTTGTTCAGCAGATAATTCAGTAATATGTGGGACAAAATCCATTTTTCAAAATCTTAGAAACGTTGGTTGAGAACACATAACGTCAACTGGTGATGGTATGTAACTTTCATTTTCTAAAACCATTAAGATCGGTTCGATTTTAACAGCATTTTTCTAACGACTCACTTAAGCAAGCATAAGGGTCTACTTCGAGTTAGGATCACAACACAGTCACTAGTTTTCCTATAATGACATTACCATCATAATACTTTGAGTTCCAACTGCTGAGCCTTTCTTCAGATTAGAAAGGATATCTAATTGAAAACCTGAAGCGGGCTTGTTTTCGTGGTACTAAGATCATAAAGAAAAAACTGTAGTTTTTGTCAACATATGACAATTTGGGCTGATTGGATCTATTTTAAAAATAATATTATCCACTGTTAAGATCTTCTTTTCTAAGCAATTTCTCTATCAATTGTTCTAGATTCTTCTTACTTATAATCATTTTTTAGAAGAGTAACGGTTTGCGCATAAAGATTCCTTTTCTTTTACTGTTTCAGAAAGAGTTATGCTTTAAGACGATCAATCTCGACAGGACTGTTCATCCCAATGATTCTGAAACGTTAACTTTACTTTTTAAATCAATCATTTTGTCCCATCTATCATAACTCTTAACTTTCTTTATATCTTAAAGCTTAGCAGTTAAAGTAATCATTCGACAACTTTTATTATCCAGATTCTTGATTCTTGGTATAAATTAATTACTTGTTTTCAATAGTTCAATCATAGATATAACACTGCATCTTGTTGGTACAGATGAGTTAGCAATTCTGAACAGCTACCATAGTTATATTCTGTCACATACTAAATAAGAATTGATACTGGCTAACACTAGTTATTTCAGTCTTTAGAATGGTTCACAAACATTCGACTGTTAAGATAACGACATCACCTAGCACACCCTTGATTAATACATAAATTTTTATCCACATTATCAGGATGTGATACCATCAACGAGAGCATACCAGAACCATAATAGAGATAAATTCGTCATGAAGTAACCATTTGGCAGTATTGAAGTTCATACATCAGAGATCGACATGCATCTAATCATCGGGCTTGATAAGGCAGCCATTGTAAGTACCAAACAGTCTGTTGTGGCTTGACCACTTCTCAGTTTGCCTGGATCCTGCTAAAAAGAAGCTAGATATCCTCCACCCCGCCCCCCTCTCATGTAAGAAAATTTTGACCATTTCTGCTGAGCTTGTACCAGCAACACTTTACTCCTTAGGGAACCACAAATCATACCCGTTTCCTTCTAGGTTCTGGGTGCATTATTTGATCAGATGACCTTCCTCCTAATGCTAGAATATAACAAATAAAAGTCCTTAGTTTCCTCCTAGAATTGCTTCACTTGCTCTTCAGAGTGTAGTCTAGTGGTACCATAGAAAAAAAATTTGTCTCCCTGTACTGTTTGTAAAGATACACTTCCACATTAACAGACAAGCTTGTTTGCCCTGGGGTTTGACAATTTCATCAGCTGGTTGTTAGTATAGGATAGAAAGAGCATATTACTACACACTGAATAGAATGACATCATGTGTTTGATCTAGTCCAGAGCAAACGGCTACTGGTAAAGACTTCTCAAATCCGTTTATAGTTGATAGTTTACTCAAAACTATATGGTTATCATTGCACCATATTTTACTAATGAAGCAATGGCTAGTCCAAAGCAAACGGCTATTGGTAAAGACTCCTCAAATCCGTTTATGGCTGGTAGTTTGCCAAAAACTACACTTTGTGTGATTTTATGAGCTAAAACAAAAGAGAGAATTGGTGAGCTCAAAAACAGAAAGAGAGCTGTGTGAAAAATAGACAGAGTGAAAAGTGAGCCAAAAAAATTGAGAGATGAAATGTGAGTCTACAAACAGAAAGAGAGATTGTGTGAAGTTATTCTTTTTGTCATAAAAACCTCTGGAGTTTGTACTGCTTATGGGTGGAGAAGTTAATACTGCTAGGCGTATTTTAGTACTGCTAGGCCAAAATTAATACTGCTGGATGACCGTTAGTACTGTTTGGGCCTAAGGGATTTTCCATTAATTAATAGAGCCGTTGAGATATTTCCGCCAAATACCTATGGAATAGAGGTTTGACCAATTGGACTTTCGTGAATCAACTATATATTCAAATGTTTCATTCACTATAACTTCAAATTTCTTTATATTGGTCAACTAATATCTCTCTGTTTTCTCTATTAAATTGCAATTAACTTTCTCCAGCCTTCATACTTACATACACTGTAACGCCCAGACCCAAAAGGGTAGAAGTATTACAAATATGGTGTGACATCAAAGGCATACATAATCATAACACAAGCATAAACAGCGAAAGTCTTAAATAAATAACCAAAGGAAAATAAGTCAACATGACTTAAGGTACATAAGTTCTCAAAGGACAGACATATCAAAATGAAATAACCGAAATAACGAAGGTCTTGAAAAACAACAAATCATATATCAAAACTAAGATCTCTAGGGTAAGTCCACACTAAGCACTCATATCCCAAAAGCAACCCCAACTCCTAGCTTAGATACCTGCCGCAGGAAAAGAAAGTGCGACTGAGCTTACAAAGCCCAGTGAACAGATATATATATATATATAATCGAACGCAAAAGATAACGGAAAATCAAAGGATACGATATAAGGTGCAAAGGATATCACAAGACATGATCAAAGGAATACAAATATAAGGTAAGACAAATCAGAAGTCAATTCATAGTGTAAGGTAAGATGAATCAGAAAATCAAATCAAGTCCAATTACCAAGCCCAAACAAATCATATCATAGTAACCATGGAGTAGCGAGCTCCAAATGTGAAAGACGTGGATTGCACCCAAACATCAGTCACCAAATATACATATATCATAATGTCATAATCCATCGAATACAAAACAAATCTAGGATGCATCCATACGCCCCTTAAACAAATAATAATCTTCATAATGCGCATATAATATCAAATGGGGGACGGTGTGAGAAATCACTCACCCACACATGAGTCATGCCAAAGGTGCATCAATGACACGGCCATGTTACCTTCATGGCTAGGAAACAAATAGTGGCTCGGGTCTCAAACTGAAGGGTTCAAAGCAAAGTCATATCAAAGTTCATTTCAAAGGGATCATAGCAAAGGTTCAATGTCAAAGGTTCAGATATCAAAGGTAGCATAGCAGGGTTCAGATAGAACATAATAACAGATCATATAAGAGAACCAAGATAAAAGGCTCAGAGCAAATGTAGCAAATCACATAAGTAATCAAAGATAGAGAGGAATATGTCATGAGAAACCTTAACGATAAGGTCAGAATATCTGTACCTTATTCCGAAGCAAAGCAATAATCAAAGAAAACACCACAGGAATATCAAAATCACTCCCTCTTGACCGAACCTAAAGAAATGATGAATTCGAATTACAAACCATTCATTTAAGTTATACTTTCCATTTTTAGTAACTTTCCATTTTTAGTAACTTTCCATTTTTAGTAACTTTCCATTTTTAGTAACTTTCCAAAATTAGTAATATTCATCATTTGAGATTCTATTAAGTATTTTGAATAGCTTAGGGACTTAACATATCAACCTTATAAGTTTAGGGTTAAATATGACAACTTTCCATATTTTAGGGTTTAATATACAAAATCAACAATTTTCAAGGTTAAAAGTGTAAATATCAAAGTTTCACATTTTATTCAGATTATACCTTCCATTTTCTGTATTTACAAGTCAAACCCTTAATTTACACAATTTACATATTTAGCCCTTTTTGTTTATTAATTATTTAAACAATATCTTTAATTATCCATAATTACAAAACAAGTCCTTATAGATTCAAATATGACAAATTCATACTTTATACATTAAATACTAACCAAACCTTCCACTTTTCAGAATTTACAATTTCAGTCCCTCTATTTTAATTAATTAATTTCTAATTACTTATTATATGTAATTAACCATTTTAATCCAAAATAATATCAATATGACATTTTATACCCCCCAACTTATTTTATACAGAATATACTAAAAATGAAGCCAAAGACAGTTGCCCAAGTCAATAAGAATATGAACCAAATATTTGAAAAGAATCAGGGAATCTTCACAAGATCAGTGACTTCAAGGGAATGTCTTACAATGACATTAGGCTAATCTTTGAAAAAGTGTGGGATTTTAATCAAAATATTGAGCCTATGGATGCAGAACATGGAAGTAAGAAGCAAGAGTCTCCTGCAAAAGAAAAGTCTCCCGAAAAAGTTATGGAAGAAGAGATTGATACACAAGAAGAGTTGAAAGAAGGTGTTAAACATCCTGCAGCAAAGAGAAAGAAGTCCATTCCTAGGAAAAGCACAAGGAAGAGACAAAAGCTAGAAGAAGATGCTGAGAAAGATGAACTCAAAGGATTTTTAGATATAGTACCAAGAGAAGAGGCTCCTATAGAGGTTGAATCTATATCTAACAAAGTTTCTCCTATTTGGATTGGAAGACAATGGTTTTTGACAGAGGACATTCATGTACTATCAATATTACCAGAGGAATGGAAGTTCAAAGAATTATAAGATACCTGTGAGTGGAGGAGTGTGCGGATGAGCTGGAGGCGATTGTATGCGGAATGGATGTAGAGGAGAATTGTTTCAGATTGAGAGGTGGTGGCGCTAGACGTAGGAGGGGGTTACGGGTATCGACGTTTTCACTAAACACTACATATTTGCACACTAACACGCACATGAGGTTCCTTTGAAGTTCAAAGGTTGACATTTCATGAAGTCAGCGTAGAAACAAGGGCGCGCAGTTTGCACATTCCTTCGGTTATCCCCGTGCGAACTGTGGCTTCCATCTCCATTGGTGGAGTTTCGCAGAAGAGCTTGATCAATCATAGCTTGGACGGATTCTGGAGTCATGTTGTTTGGGTTGGTGTTGTTAGGTGAGGTATTCGGTCCTCGTCTTGTCACAGGTGCCATGATTCGTCTAAATTACAAGAGACAAAACGTGAGGTCATAATCATGACGAGATATACAATAATTTACAGATGAGACAACAACACAAGAGAGGTATATAGTACAACATAACACATCTATTTCATTCATAACTTGGAAAATTTTACATGAAATAGTTTTTAGTACACAAAATACAATACAAAAGATCTAAGACTATGTTAGCGGGGAAAACCCCTAATACTTAACATGCCTGAACAACAGCTTATCAAAATAAAATGACCTAGACCACTAAATGTGACTATCGGCATCCCTAGAAGCATCCTGGTGATCTGGAACTCTAGCATCTGATGCTGGCTGTCTAGCTCTCTTCCACTGCTCTCGCAGTGCTAACAACTCGGCCTGCATGTCACCCATCTCTCGCCTCATGTCTCTCATCACTCGGAGAGTCTTTATCATCTGTGCCTGCCGCCTATGATCAGTCTCTCGAAGCTCTGCCATCTCAGCTTGTTGCATCTGAGAGCGAGTCTCATGTACATGGTGCTGTGTCTGAATAAGAGTACCTTGTAAATGTAGCTGTGTCTGATGTGCATGGAGATGGGACTCGTGTGCATATACCTGCTCACGATGTGTATAAATCTCATAATGGACCGCCTGACTCAATCCTATCGCATGAGCCCAAGCCTTTCAGGAAGCATAGGCCTCCTCCTCCATAATGAATACCGTCTCCTAGAGAGTCATCCTATCCCCCATAAGTAAGTCGACCCGCTGCGAGTCCATAGTGACTCGCTGTGATATGCGAGTCCTACTATCCTGAGCATCCTCTAGTAGAGCATATAAGTCTTGTGTATCATGCTCATGGAGCTCAGCAAGCTCTGTAACCCTAGTATTGACCTCTCCCACGGTCATAGGTGCTATCTCAGGAACTGCCTCTGCCGGATCTACCCAAGTATCCCTAATACCATACCCAACCTCTCTACTCCCTCGTCGTCTCTCTTTAGCATCTAAGGTGCTGACAAACCCATAGTCTACCCCTCGACCTCCGGTAGGTCTAGCAGTAGAACTCTCCCCGACCTCATACCTGGAGCCTAGAGCAAACAAGCATGACCTCTTGCGAGGTGGCTGCTCGGACTCGGGAACATCATCCCTACGGTCAACAGGTGGTGGTATGTATAGAGATGGTGGTAGTGGTGGTAGTGGAGGTGATGGTAATGCGGCAGTAACTGCATCAACAAGGGCCTGAGTGGAGGCTATCCTGAGTGTTTGTATTTGGGTTGGACACCCAGATGATGGTAGTAATGGTGATGGTACATGTGGTGGTGATGAATGTGTAGATGGATCCGTGCACCTAGCAAGGCGCTCCCCTGCAGAGGGTGTTGATAGTGAGGTAAGTGGTGATGGTGGTGGAGTAGGCATGGCTAAAAGTCTCTCAACCTCTACCTCTGGTGGAAGGGATATGGAAGCCTGAAGCAGGACAGTAATCCTATCTCCAGTGGTAGTAATGTCAGTGGAGGGTGGTGGTATAATAGGCTCTATTCCCTCAGGTGGGGAAACAAGCTTAACAGTAGGTACAACAACAGCGGAGTCGGCCGGAGCTAAGTGCTCCTCCTCCTCCTCGTCCTCATCATCGACGTCATCCCCAGATGAATCACCGTCATCATCATCTCCATCCTCTCCCCTTTCCATGGGATAGTCAACCAGACCATCATCGGTCTCATCATCCTCATACTCCTCTGGATCCTCTTCTGGATCCGACTCAACAACATATCCTGGTGACTCAGCAGTAGGTGAATCAACAGGAGGTAATGGCTGCTCCTCAACCGGAAACACATGCTCATCCTCCAATGGTATATACTCAGGGTATATAGGCTCTGGCACATAGTCAGGATTATGTGGCTGTATGAACATAGGCTCACGCTCATCCTCGTCCTGTGGTACTGGTGGTGTCTGTGGCTCCTCGGGGCCTGGTATGTAATCCGGTGATGTTGGGGCTACCGGCTGCATAGGGAATCCATTGTATCCGTATACGATGACTCGTGGAGGGCCTCTATCAGATATCTCCTCGTCGACTCCCAGAAGACTCTGCCTGGCTCGGAATCGGTGTGGACAGAAGTGTAGGTAACCACAGATGATGCAGAAGACGTGTCTGCAGGAACAGTAAAATAAACTTATATAAGTATTAATTATAAGACTCTTATAGTAATATACGTAGTATAATTTATATACGCGTATATCAATCATGCAAGCACTTAGTAAACTACTAATGCTAAAACAGTGTATGTCATGTAAGAATATATATTAGATGCAAACAAGTAATGTATGTATGTCCTGTGCAAACCCCATTTTTGGATCCAGTGTTTGAAAATAGTTATAGTCTAGACAAAACTTTTGACCTAGTTCTCTATAACCTTGGCTCTAGATACCAATCTATAACACTCCGTGAAAATGAAATAGAAATCTTTTGAAAGATCTGAGTGGCTAGGGAGGGTTGGTGCATTGCATCACCTGGGTCCATATGTCCGATCTTCATTCCAGGCAATCATCTTAGAGATGTCGTGGCAGCATAAAATTGACCCACCGGTTTTCTGCCTAAGCTGAATGGAGGGCTTCTTTCTTTACATACACCCTTAATTTTACGATTCTTTTTAATTCATCAACCCTTCAGGCATAACCGAAGACTTCATGACTAGAACCTTGTTGGGTTAATCCAGTACTAGCTCCTCTCAGTCGGCACTTTGTTCCTTATTCCTCTGTCTTTCTCTCCTCCGCTTTTTATTTACCCTCTGACGTCCTTTTTTCATTCATAACCTAAGGACTATCTACACTATTAAGTGGCATTGTCCCTTGTAGATCCGACTGGATATGGCTGGATCATTGGGAATGGTACCTAACCTTACCAACCTTATAACTCCAATTATGTAAAATGCATGGTCGGGATCTTGGGTACAGTTCTCCCTTTTCATAAGAACCAATTAAAATTTAATTAAGGTACAAACGATATAAAGTATCAAAGCGTTTAGTACCGTCGAGTTGATTTTTGAGACATTTTTTAAAGAAATGTCTCCCCCCTTAAAATTGCATTCGGTATTCGAAATTGTTTGCACGTTTGGTGCGGAGTATATAGTCCTCAATAATCACCGTTCTATATATATACACAAAATTTTAATCACATTTTCTCCCCTTATTCAAAATTTTAAAAACCCTTTAGACATTTTTGGATGATCCAATTGATTTAAATATGTTATAAAAGTAGGGAGAAAAGTGTTTCCTTTAACTACAAGTCGTGTATTAAACATATAACACAACTGCTCCCCCTCATCGTTTAGGGATATCAAGACGCCTACACTTAATCCCCAAGAGATTAACTAGCTACTAATGTACAAGGAATATTAATCACCTAAGAGATAGTGGACGGAGCAGATTTGATTGAAATATGACGATTCGTCACGTTGTTCTGTTGATCAGCCTGTAGTCAAAATCTCTTATTCTTCCTCCAACAAAGCTTTTCCTTTCTAGACTTCGATAGATCCTTCTAGCTGTATCTTTCTCGATTGCGTGATTGAAGCATCTTTGAGCTTCTTCTCCTGTCATCCCTCGAACAACTTCCTAGTCGCCATGCCCTTTTGTACCGAACAGATAAAGTCTTTAAAACCATTTGGGTTCCACAGCATTCTTCCATGACTCTTGTCAACGTCCCATCCACTAAACTTGTGAAGCTTCATTAAGCCTCTCAGCTTTCTTGATCATTAAGTCACTGTATACCAACTGCTCATTTGGCTTTAGGGACGATCGTATATCTTCTTGGAAGTAATAGTTCAGGCTGCATCCCAATTAGGACTATCAAGGTTGATCTTTGTTTTTGGTAACTTTCAATCCCGAGCTGCAAGTCTCCACACGATTCCTGATCACCAGGTATTTCTTAACCATATGTTGACTACTGCTTGTGTGAAGACTCTTGGGCTGTCTGTCTTGGGCAGATGGTTGAGCTTTTCTTGAATATTGAGAAGGAACAGATACTTCAAAATCCTTTGGATGAAGATGTTTTTGGAAACCTTTTCCGAATCTTGTATTTTCCTTTGGTAATCCGCTTCGCGAAGATTTAATCATCTTAGAATATATGTATCCATATTTTTCAAACACTTGACACGATTCACAACCTAGAATCGCGATCTTTGCGATACAGACTGCTTTCACGATCAGAAGGACTCACTGTGATTGTTGCTATAAATTCCTTCCGCCTAAACCACCAGTGAGTGTATGCCATAGACCACACTGATGTCATAGTTCGCGTTCCCGTCTCAACCCACAGTGATGGACACTAATTCTAATACTTCAAGAGCAATAGTCCTAGGTATCGAGCCGTCTTTTGAGCTTGGCGATCTATGGATAAGGCAATTTTTCGCTCTTTGTCACCTGATCGGCAATAATCCAGAGCCTTATTGAAGAATGAATTGTGGTTGAATGAAGAGTTACCTTACCTAGTGGTCTCCTAAGGCAGTGGTATCATATATATTTCTCAGAATTTGAATACACCTCAGATTACTCAAATCAACTTTATATTTGTCAGCACTTTGGCTACTTCCATCTGATATTGAAGAAGACACTAGTACTTGAGACAGGCTTTAACAAGTGTGAAAGCTGACCATCTAAGTCAGCTTTGGCAAGAGTTCTTCTTTTCCCCTGTCGTCCTCAGAACCATTTGATGAATGACCCCAATAATCAAACGTCCTTCTCTTTGAAAGCTATGTTAATCCTCAGAACGTCTATCCTGTGGCGTATGTCATATTCCAGATATAATGGTTCTCAGTTTCCTCCGTAAATTCAAATTGGGGGAATGTTCCATTACTGGTTTTCGGGTGTAGCAGCCTCTCCGCTTTCTGGAATCGCTATAAACCCACGTAGTGGTCGACACCCTATAGGTAATGTGACGTTGTCATGTCCTCCAATTCTGAGAGTCAATCCCTTCAACCTGCTTTGAAATGTCATCATGAAGATTGTTCAGAGTGGTTCTTGATTGGGGATCAGAACTGTGCATCGAAGAGTCAACACCAAGCCCTCTCCTTGTTCAGAGGATTCTGCCATCCAGTTTGAGGAGAGAGTTGGATGTTGTTTTTGGAAGCCAAAGCCTCAACTCCTTGGTTTCTTTGAAACAATTGGTCATCAGCTTTCGGAGAGGAGTTTTAGGCTGACCCAGAAGCGGCAGAACAGAATCTTCTTTTCTTTTTGTTGACCTACCCTAGTTTTTGATCCAGCTGAAGAGGCCGTTGCATTAATCATCATCGTCTATCATCATCATCACTATCATGCTTTTCTCTTGTGTCCTTTCACACCTGTCTGCACTCCTTTATCTATGGCGTCTTCATCCGCTATCAAAGCTCCATGAGAGCATGTCTCGACGGTATGTTGGTCGTGTTTTTTGTTGGCAACCTCTTCTTATTTCCTTCATTGTGACTGAAGAGAGCAACTTTTTTAGATCAAATTTCTTCAAGATCAACTTTATCAGTTGACTTGATGAAGTAAGTTGAATCTTGTGTCTCCTCATCTGTTCCTTTATGAGCTTTGATAATCTCCTTTCCGGACTCTTTCAATTCTTTGATTCATGACAGACACTGGGCCAGGTCAACACAGAGTATTTTCTCGGATAAAATCTGCAGATGTGTCGTTCAAGCACCTTAGAGAAAGAGCCTTCATCAATTTGTTCCAAGATATTAATCAACAGCCGTAGAACTTCGAGATCTTAATTGGAAGTCAAAACATCAGCAATAGTAGATCAGTCTTCCTTCACTTCAACATCTCTTGCTCCAATCTTGACCAATCTTAACAGAGAGGGCGATGAATAGAGTGATATCAGGGAGATACAGTGATTGTTGAAGCTCTGTAATTGATTGGTGGAGTGGAGTGACCAGATTAATGACGGATAGAAGATGAACCCTAAAAGGAGCAATCACTGGAGGAGTTGAATTACTGTCCCCTGCTACTTGAATCAGGCTAAGAGAATAAGACTCCCCCGAGCTTTAGATTTTCTCATAATCATCTTCCGGAATGGTTTGTCATGAAGAACTATGATCCCCAAAGTTAAAAAAGATGTCATCGAGATTTTTCAGGAAACATAGAGCCAGAATGACTTATCTGTGTTACATATTATCGATACACACGTTTCGTAGTCTGTTATGAGCTTTAGGATTTATCATGAACCTTTGGGTAGGTTATAGCGGAGGAATTCACATCATCCATGAGCTCAGGTGTTTGGTCCAGCAAGAGACACATGTAATTTTCCAGAGTCTGTGATCCAGGCTGGTCTTTCCTTTCTCATGGGCTCAGGAGGTCTGGTCCAGCCAAAGCCTCATGCGCCTTCACAAGGAGTCCTGATTACAGGAAGTGCTTACTCTATGATGTTACGGTAGACAGTACTACATTCACTTTGATCTTTGTCACCTTTAGAGCAGCGGCATCTGTTTCACTTTCAGTTCTTTCTAAATCAGTTACGTTGATGAAGATTCATGGATCTCTTTATCTGATGTGTCATCATCGGGTTGAGAAGAGGGTCCAGTTTCGAATTTAGGAGGATTTTGATCACCGCCAAGCAAGGAATAAAACCGATCAGTAGTTTTCTATTTCTTCTTTGACACGAACGATCAGGTATGGGCTTTACTGTTCTTCAGTAACAAGCGGCCGTTTCCCTTTTCCCACTACATCTGCGCAAGTTTTGGGAGTTGCTTCCTGACACTGGGGTCCCTGATCGTTACTCTCCAACAGTGCCCGACCTTGTGGCAGAAAGGCCGGAAACTACAAGCTAAGCTTAAGGGCGTCTTCCGGGCCAGCTTCATTCCTTCTTCGTCTCCCTTTTCTGAGAAGATTCAGCACTTAGATCGAACCAGTGTTCATACAACTGACAACTATACACCCCAGTACCTTCTCGGTATATTACAAATTTGTTTTCCTTCCCAGAACTGTTGCCAGGTAGATTAGCAGAAGCATGTTGCTGAGGCAAATGGACGCTTGGAAGAAGGTTGGTATTACTCAGATTCCAATGATCTCTGAAAGATAGTGGTTCCTTTCATCATTTGTGCATTGAAGAAGTAGGTTGCTTTCCCTGATAGTTAACCCACTGAGACGAGGTACAAATCTGCTTCATCTGTTACTTGTTAGGAGGTTTGAAGCGGGAACATTTTGTTCCTGCCATCGCATTCCTGCAAAAAAGCCATTTACCAAAGAGGACAAACATTTGCAGAGAAACAAAGTTAGAGAGAACGTTAGCATTGATAAAGTCATGTAACTGCACGATTGATTAAAACAGTTGTAACTCTGGTTTGATTAAAATCTACTAATTATCCAACAGGATCAATTACTTGTTAACTAAGCCCGGATGGGTTTTAGAAAAGCAACTGGGTCATTCGAATGGGCCTTGATAGATTATTGGGCACAAATGGGTCAAAATATGAAATTTTAGCCCAAACCGCCGCTAGGCAGAATGCCAACTCGCTGTTAGGAGAATTGAGCAAACCGCCGCGAATATTCGACCAAACCGCCGAGGGACGGCAGTTTACCTGTTGGATTAAAATAATAGAAAAAATTATGGCAACCCACTGTTTTGACAACCCGCTGTTAGACAACCCGCCATGAGGCTGAACGCCGCTTTTAGGTAACGTCGCTATTGTATCAACGTCCCGCCGTTAGCAACTCGCTGTATGTCACCCGCCGATTTAGGCAACCGTTGTTTGACAACGACCGCCGTATGACAACCACCTGTTGTCAACCCGGCCGTTTAGGCAAAACTCGCTGTTTGTCAACCCGCCATTTAGGCCCCAACTCCGCTGTTGTCAACCCGCCGTATGATAACTCGCTGTTGGCACCCGCCGGTAATGAAACTCCTGTGTCAGACACCCGCTGTAATAGGCAATTCGCTGGTTAGGCCACCCGTTGTTTAGGACGCCCAGGGTAAGAAATTTTGATTAAAACTAATAAAATAATCAACTCGCCATCAAGAAACATACGCAACTCGCCATTAAGAAACTTGGGCGAATCATTCATTTTTGTTTGAGATAGAAATCCACACATCAAAACTTATTAATATCTACCTTTTGAATCACTCCCGATAACTATGTCACATCTTACAACACTGACAATTGGCATTTTATTGTCAAAACGACCCTAAATCTATTTTTTCTTTCTCTAACACCTTTCAATATGGTATTCGATTCGATTTCCTTTGATATACACACATAATAAATGATATAGATAAAGGATCTATGATTACCTTTGCGAGAAACACACGAAATCAGCGACTTGATGTTTTGGTTCTTGGCGGCGAGTTGCGTGAAAGAGAGAGAGATTGTTTTGACTTTGACCGATTTTTGAAACTTTTGACCAAATGGCAACTCGCCGCCTATTTATACTCCTAAGTTACATACTTGGCAGATTTGGTCCCTTTGGTTTCCATCTCATTATAATTTCTGTTTTTAAGTATTTCTTTCTAAGGGTTACTAAGATATAGGCAATTGGCCACTTAGACCCTATAGGTTAATAAGGGCTAGGAAACAAAGGCAAAATGCTTTTTTACAAAACCCTAAACATTTACAACAATAAAAACTTTGGACCTTTGTGAGGTTTTTAAGTTGGTTAATTAACTCTCCCCTTCAATATTAACCCATTAGAATAACAACAAACCATCTAAGATTAGACTTTTAATAGCAACACCCACATCTTTTATAACCCCTTAGATTTTTTCACATTCACTCTCCCCCTCAAACAACGACCCTTTCTAGTTGAAAGAGTTGAGTCGTTTGATGAGATGGACAAGATCAGCGAACAGCTCCCTCATCACCATTGTATTACTCTGGCCTGCATAAAGCCTCGATATAAAGTAACCTGCTCAACATTAAACCGGGTTGCCATTTGAAGTAATTGGCAAGCCTTTTAGTAATCTAAATGACTTAAAAATATTTCCATAAGATATAAAATTTTTTTTTTTTTATTATTTTATTTTTTAACTATGAATAAAAGAGATATATGAAGGCATTTGTGGTTTACTCATCCTCATCCTTCTTGAAGAACGTTTGAGAGATTCAGGGGTCAAACTCTTCTGCCTAGGCCATGGAAGAAAAATACCGAGAACCGTTCTCGTTGGGTAATCTTTGGTGAGAATATCTGCACTGAGTAATTCGTTTCTAGCTTACGAAGTAGAGTTCCACCACTCATTTTCCACTTAATCTCGGATGAAATGGTGCCATATGTCATGTAGTTTAGGAGCGAGAGTGCTGGACGTTGTTACCGCACATAGCAATAGTCACTTTTGTTAACACAATACAGATAATTTACTTGAAAGTGCAAATCCGTAACTTTGAGCTTGGACGCATCCAAAGGATTTGACACTAACAACCCAGACATTGGCGATGTAATCAGCTCTGTAGTTGATAATGCCGTGCTATCGTTGTTTCTTTCCTTTGATGACCAGCTAACCAACTATCTCCAAGAAACTGAGCACTTCCCGACGTTACTTCTTCTTGAATCTTTGACCCTCACCGCCTGAACCGCAATCTATCATAAGCTGTTAAGTGACATGGCGTTGTCATTCGGATAGATACCACAGGACCCATAGTAATGGTCACTTTCAAGTACCGGAAAGACACGTTTGATAGCTTCAAAGTGCTTTTTGGTAGGCTTAGCCTGATATCTGCACCACATGCAAACAGCGATACAAAGTCGGGGCTACTTGGCTGTAAGGTACATTATGGACCAACCATTCCTTCAAAATCGAGTATTGGTCATCGGAATCCCCAATGAGATCCTCGTCCAATTTCATCGATCCACCATTGGTGTATCGACAAAAGGGTCAGCAGAATCCATTCCATAATTCGCTTAGGTTTCTAGAGCATATTTCCTTGGTTAAGTAAAGTAAGCCTCCGGGACTTATGAGAAACTTAGAAGTCCTAATAAAAACCACAATGTCCCATCATCGACATCTGAAATTTGGAGCAACTCGTCTCTTTTGAAAATAGTTACACGCCTAATGAGATATTTGAGGCAAAAATGATAGTCATCAACTAAATTTGAAACAAGGTTTTCTTGGTCTCGCGCGTTTTCGTCCCTTGTTGTGTATTTATATTTATATTTACTTATTGATACATAAAAATAAGGGGTGGTTCGCGCGTAGTCAGTGTGTCATACCACGCCCTTGGTGCTTGCTTTAGCCCATATAGAGCTTTCTTCAGACGATAGACGTGAGTAGGATTTTCCTGATCTTCAAATCCTTCAGGTTGACTGACAAAGACTTCTTCTTGAAGATCACCGTTCAGAAAAGCAGTTTTGACATCCATCTGGTAGATGATCATGTTCTTGGTTGCCGCATTGGCAATGCATATTCTGATGGTCTCTATTCGTGCCACTGGAGCAAACGATTCTTCAAAATCAATACCTTCCTCCTGACGATATCCCTTTGCAACTAACCGAACTTTGTTTTTTAGTACATCACCATATTCAAAGCTTCCCCAAACCTTTGTAGTCCACTGAGAGCGATAACATTAACATAGATTGGGCGAGGTACTAATTCCCATACTTCAAGTCGATCAAATTCATGAATTTCATCTTGCATGGCTTGAAACCAGCAGTCTTCTATCATGGCCATTTTGAAGTTCTTGGGTTCGACTTTGGACAGTTCAGTATGGAAACAGCACCACAAAGCATCGGATGCTAACTGTTTTCTGGTTGATACAGGACGAGAGGGATTGCCAACGATGTTATCCAGAGGATGATCTTTGGTCCATCTTCTGATATGATCTGGAGGGTAGTTAACTTGGTTGGTTCTCTGCAATAAATTCCCCGATGATTGATTGTGCCGAACCTAGGGGATTTTCTCAGTATAACAAGGATATGTGAGGGATGAGGGAACATCGTGAATGATGGGGTGTCTTCTGGAAATTTCTTGGTGTTGGACTGGAAGTTGACTATCGGATGTGACGATGAGAAGCACTTGTTGACGTGCATCTGAGCAATTTGTTGTAGACAAAGATGTACCTGGTGGGACAACTTAAGATTACTTCAGTATCAGAAGGGTACTGAGTTCATACAACTCGAGATTGTTCAAGGTGTCATCAAACATCGGTTGAAAATACATTTCCAGCTCTTGTCGGTTGGAGCGAGCCCTGATTTGAGTTGACCAGGGGTCATGATGACAGGCACGGGTCCTGAACTTATGCGTACAGGAGCCATTGTCTGATCCATCTCATCGAATGTGACGTGAATTGTTTCCATTAATCGACGAGTTCTCTTGTTGTAGATCCTATAGCCCTTCCTGCTAGGAGCATACCCAACGAAAATTCCAATGTCAGCTTTGGCTTGAAATTTTACCTAGACTTTTCGCTTATCTTCGTAGGTTAGAACAGAGCACCAATTACTCAGAGAAGTATGTGAGAATCAGGGCTTTCTCATGCACAAGCTTCATACGGGGTTTTGTTATGACGCGTATGAATTAGTGATCGGTTTTGAGTATAAACAGGCAGTGGCTACAGCTTTCTGCCCATAGAAACATGGAGCTTTCGAGAATATCATCAATGTAGTTGCTGCTTCCTCAAGTGTACGATTACGTCTTATCAACACGCTATTTTTGTTGAGGAGTTCTCGGAATAGACTTTTGATGTGAATATATGCCAACACCTTCATAGTATGCAGACAGAGCTTGGTTGACGAATTCTGTTCCATTATCTGTGCGGATGAATCGGACTGTTTTGTTGAGGCCAACCTGTATTTGCTTAAGAAAGTTGGTGACAAACTCTGGAGTTTCATCCTTTGACCTCAAGAATTTTACCCATGTGAATCTTGAATAGTCATCCACGATGACTAAGATGTATTTCTTTCCTTTAATGCTCTCGACTCTCATTGGACCGCACAGATCCATGTGAAGGGTATGAAGAACTTCCATATTTGTGTTTTCAGATTTTGGTCTGTGGGAGAACTTCTTGCTTTTTCCAAGTTGACAGGCTGAGCAAAGATGATCCTTTTCAAACTTCAATCTGGGTAGGCCTCTAACCAGATCTTTTCGAGCAAGATCATTTATCGTGCCGAAGTTTAAATGGTTTAAACGACGATGCCACAACCATGATTTGGACTTGGAAGCTTTGGACAGCAAGCATATCGGAGAAGACTTCATCATTTCATCAATCGATATCGTGTACAAATTGGTGCCACGACTACCTTTAAGGATATCTGTACCATTAAGATCACGAACAAAGCATGTATGCTTTCTGAAGGCCACTTCAAGATCAGAATCACAAAATTGCCCTACAGAGAATAGATTGTGTCCAAGTCCTTCCACGTAGTATACCCTTGAGATCACACTATCACCCATAACATAATCTCCATAACCCATGATAGCACCTAAGTGATCATTCCCGAATCTGACTGACCCGATGAACTTTTCCCCAAAATTCATGAGCTTTGAACGATTCCCCGTCATATGTTTTGAACAGCTTGAGTCTAGATACCACAGCATGACCTGTACGACCTGCATTTGAAAACAGTCGAGTTTGGAGAGTTTGGAATTTTGGTTCCCCAATTTTTGTTGGGGACCTGTTGGTTAGCATATAGAGTAGAACATTTCACAGAAAGCTTAGTTAACGACATATTTCCCCTAAGGCAAATTTCTTTCCTGTGGGTCTTCATTGAGAACCACAATCAAGTTTTCCTAAGGTGAGTTTCTTTCCTGTGGGTATCCATTGATAACCAATATCTGCAAATAGTTTTCCTATAGCTTTTCAAACCCGCTGGGTCTTGGACAAACTGTTATCAGACAGTTTGCCTTTTGGTTTCTAGATCTGCTTGGTCTTGTTTAAACTGTTATCAGACAGTTTGCCTTTTGGTTTCCAGATCTGTTTCTCTTTATTCAAGACAATTCTAACGGTGGGCGTAGCATTCACAGAATTCAAGATATTAACAACACACATTCCATGACTTGCAGAGTTTACAGATTCAGAATTCGAATTAATTACAACACGCTTAGAGCTAATGCTAGAATCAACCCGATTCACTTTTGTCCAAACTGACTTATTTGTCCTAAGGCGTACTTCTACTTCCTTCTTATTCTCCTTCTTAGCAGGCAGGATCCTATTTTTCTTTGTATTGCTTCTAGGCTTTGACCCGCTTGCTTCAGTGGAATCGTTTACTCCTGTAGAGGGAAGCACAGGGATATTAGTCAGTTGAACTCTCTGGTGCACTTTGTGTTCCTGTGTGTTGCTAGAAGAAGTTCCTGGTTTATCACTAAACGTAACTTGCTTTTTCCTAGGAACAGGGGTAGAGGGAGCCTTGTTATCTCTTTCATTGAAACTTTTTGGGCAAGTGCCAATCACACATTCTAACAATTCCTGAGATAACTTAGTGTATCGGCAAGCATAGTTAAGTGAACTATCCAGTGGTTTAACTACTCTAGCTTCCTCTACAATCTCCCTAACCGTTTCTACACTCTCCTTAAGATGGCTGATATAGTTTAAATGAGCACTCCTATTGTTCTTAAGGGGATGAGGGATGGGTTTAACGTCAAATATGGCATACATGCCAGAGCAAAGAACTTTTGGTTTGACAGAGTCACTAGTGAAACAAGGCTCTTTGCTTCGCAATTGAGCTTTTAGACTCTCAATCTCATTCAACATGGTAGATGTCTTTTCACTTGTGTGAGCACGCTTGATCTTAATTGAGTCATACAATTCCTTGGTAAATGTTGTTTGACCCTTTTCTAGTTCACTCTAACCCCCTCTATCGCAATTATTTTTTGTTCAATAATAGCAGTGACAAATCTACAGTATATAAAGGCTCACTACTTCTGTCATTCACCACTAGCGACTAGATCTTTCAAGTTGTCGTATCCATGTTATCTTTTTCTATAATCTGAGTTCGAGATTCTTGATTATAAAGAATGAGTTAAAATCAGGAGCTAGCTTCCTGTGATGTCTCCGTGATATTTATTATCAAAACTTTCTATGAATAAGTTGATACTATTAATTGCAAATTTAGTATTTTTCCTTTTTCAAGTTTTTGAAATAAGTTTTGACTCATCAGGAACTTTAGACATGTCAAAGCTTCAAGATCTAGACCAACGTGATTTACTACATCAAACAGCCAGTTGAGTCGACAAGCAGTTACAAATCAGATTCTCATTTTCAATGATAAGGTTTTTCTTTTCAATTTCAAGCACGATTGCTTTGTCTACAGTATTCTGGTCCACATTCGTTATTCATTGATCAAAAATTTCTCCATTTCTTTAACTTCTTTTATAAGAGGGCTTTTTAGCACTCCAACAAAGTGATCTTTTAAGAGTTTTGAAAAAATGGAAAACTTCAATGAGGTAACCATCTTTTTGTTAGCTCAAAACCTCTTTCCCCCATCTGTAAGACCTGATGGTGTTATTCTAGTTTTGCAAGTTTTGTCAAATTCCGTAAAAAGTTGTGTGAGTACATAAAGATTAATTTTCACCTGACTTTTAGTTAGGAAGAATTCTGGGGATAACTTGACAGAGTAATTGGTAGAATCACTGCAATTCTGAAATTGGTTTTGGAGCTAAGGGCCTCAGCCTTGTTCCTGTTGTAGTCATCTATGGACCAAAATGTCTGTTCTGGGGTCAAGATTTCTATCTTGTGGAGCAGAAGGTTGCAAGAGGGTTCTCCTTCGATGTAATATCTGGGGGTGGCAATCCTAACGATTATTTTCCCACACATAAGGGCTTTTCATTTTCTCAAGCATTCTTTCCTAGTTTATCTCAGATATCTCACGAGTAATCCTCTTAGTCATGTACAACAGGGCGTGCATGATGGACATGACTAATACATGACCATATAGATGGCATAAAGTTGAACTGCATTGCACGGGTGAGACATAAATGGGATTTTTGTAGCCTATTGCTACCTAGTTGTGCTTTTCCACCATCATAAAATGATTTTTGGTTACACAACATGTGAACTATCTGAACAGACTGATCCCTGTTTGTATAAACTATCTTCAATCTCTCCTTTTAGCTTCTTTAAGATCCAAAAATTCGCCAAGGAATTTATCTTCCTTTTGTTTAAAATTCCTTTTTCAAGAGTGTTACTTTCTTCTGTCTTTGACCTTATAATGTCAACAGTAGAACAAAGGAGTATTTGTCTGAATGAATTTCAGATTTTAATGACATTTCCTTTCTATTTCGGTCAGAGATAATTTTGTCATCATTTAGTTCATCAATTTTTTGTATTTCGCTATTAGTTAATTCAAACTTTGGCCCTTTTTTCCATACTCCCCGACCAGCTTCCCTTATATCTACACTGCAAGTTCAGGGGGGTGATGTCACTGAGTCATTAACTAACTATGTGTGACTTATTTGCTAACTACATTGTACACCCTGTTCATATAGCATTTCCATCGATAATTGACCATCAAATGCCATCATTTTCGAAAGAAATACATCACATTGAGACTACAAAGATCTTACGTTGTCTTCCACAATACTGATCATATAAAACGGAATATATTACTATTACTCGTAAAGTCAGCATCGAGTCAACAACGTAGATGTGGTAGTTCATATAATAAGAAGGTTTGCATCTCGTGTACTTCAGTGATACTCTCTAAATGATTTTCAAAGGTATCATGATCAGGTACCCTCAGAAGGAGTATTGAGTCATAGATGTCCCCGCTTCAATCTAGATTAGATCTTCCGATGTGAGAATTTATCATGAACATGGTCTGTGTGATGGACCCTCGGGAGGGGGGGCGCACATCAGATGGGAGGTCGAATGCATCACATTCCTGCAGCTTCAAATACAGTGGTCCACATTGATGCCAATCATTCATGGAGTGAATCATCCACATAATCATCTACGTTGGTAACCTGTTCTTCCCCGCAAATAAAACTACGTGGGCCGGGAGTGTGGAGAGTGCGGGTTCATCCAGTACTGCACAACTTTTCCTAGGCTTGCATCAATAAGCATCTTGTCCTTTGAATAAGTCAAAAAATCTTGAAGTCCGCTATGCCTTGGACATTCTCTGCTATGTGCCCTAGTCCACTACAGTGTAGCACTTGATGGTTTCGCTTGAACCAAGGATTGATATTGCCTCCTCTGTTCTGTCACCTACAATTGCCAGCTACACCATTTCCTCTGCTTTGTTTCTCTGAAATGTTCTTCCTTGATTTATTACGCATATTGGTAACTTCCACGGAACATCTTGAAACCACAACTTTCCCGACCTGAACCATAGCTTTGTTTCTTCATTGAAGACTTCTCTAAGTTGATTGTTTATTTGAGGAAGATGTGATTTGTAACGATTGAGTGAGAGGGCAAAAGGATAGTTGGGTAAAACTTTCAATCAAGTTTTCATGTTGAAGAACTTCCTGATTCATTTGAAAGTTGTCAGCAGTGATAAGGTTCTGTTGAGGATTGAGGAGACTTGGATGATTGTGTTTGGATACTGCTGAACTGAGAGCGCTCCAACCACAAGTGCCAAGGATCATTATTTGGTTGACCGAAACCTTCCATCATAATTCTGTTCTCATTACATGCACCGTCATGTTGCTTCAAGTAGGCATAACAACGATCACAGATTTGACTCTTTCAAACCTCTGTTAAGTTTGACTTCCCAGTTTATTAATCTACTCCACTCAGGCAACGAAGTGTTCACCAAACTTTGAGTTAAGCTGCAAAAAAAGTTCCCAGGACATGGTCATCTTGATGTATTCTCATGTCCAATTAATGAATAACGTAAACCTAACGTATTAAACCTTGAATGGTTTCTCCTTTGATTTGACGGAAGTGTTCAAATTCATGCAATCAAACTAAGATTCCCAGTCATCCTTTGTTAACTCCAGAACCTTCCAGATCATCTTCACGTTTTCCCAAATGTCTTTAGTGTCCATATAGTGATTGATAGTGAGTAATGTCCTTTGTATATACCCTGAAGTAGGATATAGGTTGTACGATATTCAGCTTTATACCTTTCTTTTCTTCAGCCGAAAGGTCGTTAAGGACTCTAGCACGTACTGACCTTGTTGAACTGCACCCCTCCGGTTCCTCCAGTAAAAACATCTGAGAACCTGTTCCATCTGAAATGGTCCTTCTTTAATGAGACTACCATAATATTCACTCCATTATCCTTTCCTAGCATTACAGACGTATACTTGTTGCCAAGATTCAAAGTCTGTTCTATCAAGCATTGGTTGGGCGTGTATCAAACCTGCATACAAGTGGATGTCTTCTGCATACTAGAACATCTTGTATTATTAATGAATGATATGTTTTGAATCAATCAAATTAAATAAGGTGAATGAACTATAAAAGTGGTGAGGTTAACGTATTCGGTATTTTGTTTTCTTGACTTAAATCCCGAGTTTGAGATATTATCAAAATTTCTAAGACAGAAGCTCAACATTCGCCGCAAAGGCTAACAAAACCCGCTGCGAAGAAATAAGGCAACTCGCCTGGTGAAATTTATAATTAAAGGCAACTCGCCGAACACAACTCGCTGCAAAAGCAACCCGCCGCGAAGTAGATAAGACAACGCGCCGATGGAATTTTTAAGGCAACTCGCCGAATCAACTCGCTGCTAAGCAACCCCTCCCAAAGAATAATGTTAATCAAACCCGCCGGTAGAGTTTATCAAACCTAGCCAAGATTTCCTTAATAAATTTGCTATTTAAAATATTCAACAAACCCGCTGATAACCTGTTCAAACCGCTGGTAAAAGCAAACCGGCTTCTTATAACAACCACGCCGCTTGAGCAACTCAGCCACCTTACAAACAAAAACACCCCCGCCCCATAAACCAACCGCTTGTAAGCAAAACCGCCCGCTTAAGTTACAACTCGCCGCTTGAGCAACTCGCCCCTAAGCAAACCGCCGTGTGTTAGGAGGTTGGTAACCTACTTAATTAAAATAATATTTTATTAGCAAACCGCCGCGAAGAAAATTTCTGGCAACTCTCCACGTAAGAACACGCTGACGCTTTTCACATAAAATCACCTAAAAAGTCACCCTTTTTAACGATTTTGCTTGATTTCTTTTGCACACACAATACCATAAGGAATTAGCTACTTAGAAACACCCAAAACTTTATCAATACAAACAATACAAAATTCGAAGATCATTCCAAAAAACGAGCTAGTGCCATCAATTGAAACACTTTTGATCTATTAATCAAAGCAAGAATCCGCACAAACACACTATCTAATCATCCCCATAGCTCAGATACCAATTGTGGGAATAATCCTATATCATAACACGGGGTCGATTCTTGGATCGGGCTAGTTTCTAGAGAGAGAAACACTTGAGAGAATATTTCTAGAGAGAGAATATTTCTAGAGAGAGAAAGTGTTTTTCTTTGTAAATGAAATAATAACTAGCTTACCTCTTCCAAAGTTGGAAGAGGCTATATATAGTGCTTACAATATACCGGGTATTTGTACCCGACTTAAAACCGAAAAACGTACTATTAACTATTAAACTACGAGCTATAATAAACAGTAAAAATACACGAGTTGACCGGTCTTATTTCTAATATCTAAAACACAGATTCCGACAAACGCTAAAAATCAATTGTTAGGGATTTTGAGCTCTAGTGACTAAAATTGATCAATTCCTTTTGATTATGAGCATGTAGAATATAGAACACAATTTGTTTTACCTTAAGGTTGAAAAACATACGAGATTGATGGACTTGAAGGTAGGACGATTTTGAGCAAATGGAGAAATAGTTTTGAAAGTGTTTGTATTTGTGTGAGATTTAACCGAACGGGCAAAGGGGGGAGTTTGGTGTTTGAAAACTTAAAGGATTTTGACACAAATGCCCCTTGAACTTCTAATCCTTATGCATTTTCTATCAATAAGTTTTCCAATACAAAGTATAGTTTAACTAATGGCACAAATAGTCCCTAAAGTTTACACTACAATGCTTAGCTACTTATTTTTTGCGATTAAGTCCCTAAAGGCATAAACACATTTAAAGGCACAAATAAGTTAAACTTAATTAACTCCCCTTTAATTGTTAACCCGTTATTGATTAAAACCTTTTTCCTTTAATTACAAACTGATTTTATGAAGAAGATATTTGACATTTCTCCCCTTTCCTCCCCACCCTCAACAATGACTACCGTTTTCTATTTACAGGCTGTAGCCGTTAATTGAGCGTTCAAATGTCTTGAAAAAAAAGATTTTTTAATGAATATCTAATATTAATGATTTATTTCTGAAAACAAACACCATAACAAATAAGATTTCTCTATTTAACACAATAAGCGCACAGACACGTACACTTAAGGGAATAAAGAAAAGCCGTCGGTTTTGTCTGCAAAGTAAGACACAAGCCTTTGGAATGAATATGAAGTAAATCAATCTCACGAGAAAAATAAATTTCCCATTGTGAGTCAAGATTTCTTTATGAAATAATTTATTTTGTTGGTGTAAGTGGGTGGTTTTTTGTGTCCAAAAATCTGACTGTTGCCGGGTTGCCTTTTAGAAATAATAAGCAAGCCATATTGGCAAGTTTAACAAAGGTTTGTATAAACTTCTGCTCGAATTCATGTTATAAGACCTCGTATCATTATTAAATGACATTTCTAAGGCCGTAAATGTTATCGATTTTCAGAAGACATGCCAGAGATACATATTTTTATATTTTTCTGATTTTTTAATTTTTTATTTTCTTTTTGAAAAATTTATATAAAAGAAAAATATTTTTGTGTTTTTATGTTTATCTTTTCTTATGTACATATGATACAGGATATACACGAGTTACCACCATTACTCTTTTTCTTCCTCTGTCAGACGTTTAACAAAAAAAAAAAAGCGTTTTCGAAGACATGCCTTCACATACTGAGCTTTTTGATTAATGGGGAGTTTGAATTTTTCTCGTGGAAAAGGGTTTGGTGAAGATGTCAGCCAGTTGATATTCCGTCCGAACAAAGTAAAGTTCCACTATTCCATTCTCCACCTGCTCCTTTATAAAATGGTAGCGTACATCGATGTGCTTTGCTCTTGAGACTTGAACATTGTTGCAGCATAGAGCAATTACACTTTTGTTGTCATAGTACAGAGGAATCTTATTGAATTGAAAGCCATAATCTGTTAGCTGTGAACGCATCCATAGGATTTGAGCACAACACCTAGATAAGGCAATATATTTCGCCTTTGTACTCGAGATCGTAGTGCTCTTTTGCTTCTTAGAAGACCAGCTAACAAGTTTATCACCTAAGAATTGAGCGCTTCCTGATGTATTGCGTCTAGTGTCCTGACACCCCGCGTGATCTGCGTCTAAATATGCTGTTAGAGACATACCGGTATCCTTCGAGTACCAGAGACCCATGTTAATGGTTCCCTTTAGGTATCAAAATATCCGTTTAAAACCGCATTTAAGTGCTTTTCGGTAGGCTTTGCCTGATACCAGGCACATAAGCAGACTGAATAAATAAGGTCGGGTTTACTGGATGTTAGATACATGAGGGATCCAATCATGCCACGGTAAAGTGTGGCATCAACTGGTGTCCCTTGTAGATCTTTATCCAATTTATTCTTTTCTACCATAGGTGTGTCTACAGAATCATTAGTCAACAAACCATATTTTTTAATAATTTGAGAAGCATATTTTAACTGGTTTAAGAAGATGCCTCTTAGACTTTGAGAAATCTGTAATCCAAAAAAGAATGACATCTGCCCCATCATTGACATCTTGTACTTAGTGGTCATTAGATTAGCAAACTTATTTCATAAAGCAGTATTGTAGATGCAAATATTATATCGTCAACATAAATTTATACCAGTAATAAGTTGTTTCCTGCTTTCCGTGTAAAGAGTGTCAGATCAACTGCACCTTTGGAGAAGTGTTGTGAAATGAGGAAACTTGATAGCATATCGTACCATGCACGTGGTGCTTGTTTAAGATCGTACAGGTCCTTTTTGAGCTTATACACATGCAATGAGTTATCCTAATCCACAAATCCTTCTGGTTGAGAAATGTAGACCTCTTCTTTTTTTTTGAAAGGCCTTTGCCATTTAAGAAAATCCTTTTTTACATCCATTTAGAAAATTGGTTCATTTTTTGTTGGTTGTATTTTGCTAACGAAGATACGATAGGCCTCTATCTTGCAACCGGTGCAAATAATTCCCTCGAAATTGATTCCCCCTCTTGCCAAAATCCCTGAGCAACCTAATCTAGCCTTATTATTTTAGTACCTCACCCACCAAATTCTTTTTACCGGTCTTGACCTTTATAAATCCATTTAGTTTGATCAACATGACTTTATCTGGACATGGTACCAATTCCCAAACTTCTAATCCTTTTCAAATTTTATGAATTTCTTCTTGCATCAATCGATCCCAAGATGATCGGTCATTCTTGTTGAAGTTCTTTGGTTGACTGAAGTTAGGAAGGCATCAAAATAACACCACATGGCATCAGTCTGTAGTTGCTTTCTGGTGGAGACAGAACGAGAAGGATCTCTGATTACATTTGCTATAGGATGATCCTTAGTCCATCTACCAAGTGATTTCCAAATGGAGTGTGGATTGGTCTCATACATTAGATGCGGAACCGTTGAGAAGTCGAGGTGCTTTATGAAGAGTTTAAAGTGAAAGAGGATCATCAGAAAAATGTGTGGTTTTTGGTGATTCTTCAAAAAACCTTGGTAGAATAATTGGAGGAATGATCTAAATCTTGTGTTGATGGTATACTTGTTGATGGAGCATCATTTGGTCAATTAACTAGACACGATGTGAATCTCTAAATCAATAGAGCTCGTTGTGCACAAGCAGCGACTGGAACTGGAGAGACAGCAATTGTTGTTGGATTAAAGTATTCATCAAACATAGGTTGGAATAAATGATCCCAATCATTTCTTATTGGTGGATTGCAAGGTTGTTGAGGAATAGAGTTTGAAATGAGTCCTGAACTGGATGTTGCAAGAGTCATGAATTAAAGCCCATGTCCGAACAGAGTTTGTTTAGAAGCCAATTTTGGTCAGCTCATCAAAATCGACATCGCTGCATACTCAGATTTGAGGGTGTTACAGTTCACACCCATGAAAACTTGTTAATCACATATTTAACGTGACCTACACGACTAGACATCAAGTAAAAATTATAATACGAAGTGTATAAGCTTGAACGTGACTTACAAAGAGTCCTAGTGATCGGTTCGAGTGTTTGCGAGTAGTATGGCAACCCAAATGTGTTTTACATGATCGAATAACCAAACCTAGCTTCAAAGCTCATACAAATACCTAACCTTGGCTCGTGGTTCTTCTTATGACCTTGTATGAAAAGCCCTAGTGTTATTTGTTGGTTCGAATGAGGTTATGAAAGTGTTTGTTTGCGTCTTATGACCCGAGACAAGAGAGAAGTAATATGGTTTACTTGTTTGAGTGTTTGTGTGATTTATATGTTTTCAAGAATGTTAAATGTCAATGTACATAGGTATATATAGGCTTAGGATCTAGTTAGGTTTTCTTGTCCTAAAACTAAACCAAACCGAGCCCTAATCGGTGGTTTTGGGGTTATTAGTTAGCCTCCCATGGTTTTCTTAATACCTTACTAGCACATTCCTTAATTACATGATCTAGGTACAAGATTTACTAGGATTTAACAAGATCTTAAGGTTTGTGTACATATGTATGTTGCCGCGGGTATCAAGAAGGAAACAAAGGATCCAAAGAGTTCAATTGGTTATTACCCAATGTGTAATAGTTTAGTGGAGACATTAAGTACTAGTCTTAGTTAATCTCTTGATGTACACGTACTTAGTATAAGATTTCTAAGGATTTTCTAGGTGATTTTTATGTATGGGACGTGTAGGATTCAAAGGAAAAAGGGAAATTTCTGAGATGTTGCTAGTATTATACAAGTACAATGTTTAAGTAAGAGGTAATTGTACAAATGTGTAAGTATCCATATGCTTTAAGGTTGTTGTTTACCTACATTCGGCCATAATGGCTTAATAACACAAGAATTGATTAAATTTTGTTTTTAAGGTTTAAAAATAGGTATTGGTTTGAGTCTAGGTAAGTCTAGGTATTTCCGGGGTGTGTCTAAACGTATTTTATTGCGAAACATAAGCCTTTTACGTGACCAATAAAAATAAAATACGCATATTTAATAATTATCTTCTTAATAATTATATAATACCTGTTTGACGGAAACCTTAATTTATTTGGTGACCGTTTAGGTTGAATGATTATTTCTATTCTACGCAATTTAGCTTAAAAGTAAATTTAAAAGTATACGCGTATCGGACCAAAATAAATAGTGATGAATAATAGGAGTCGTAAAATGATATGAAATTGAGAAATGTTATAGTTTCTTCTCCAAATGAGCCCAAGTCACGTGTATTTCCTCCAAATGCCATCCAAGTGCTAAAAACATGAAAACAAACGATTAAGCACATAATCTGGGCATATTTGCATGATTTAGAGGGTTAAATGACCCCTAAATAGTGTATAAAATGACACCTCATCATCTTTCAAGTTCTCTGGAATCCGAGTTATTTTCCGATCACGAAAGTCAGTTTGACGAAGAAATCGCAGAAACAATGACGTATCTAATAATGGAGGAGTACATGATGAAGACCCAAGAGGATTATGGATCGGGTGTTGCTAGACCGAAATTTGATTAGGATGCTAAATTTTAAGTGAAAGGTCAATTTCTCAATGAGCTGCGTGATCATACTTTCAGTGGATCAGAAAATGAGGACGCAAATGAGCACATTGAAAGAGTTCTTGAAATAGTTGACTTATTTACTACACCTGATGTGACTCACGATCAACTTATCTTTGTGTTTTCCCTATCACACTTACTTAAACCGCAAGTAGATGGTTAAGGAATGAACCTGCTGGTTCAATTACTACTTGAGAAATTCTCAAGGGAACTTTTTTGAGCAAATACTGTCCACCTGCTCGTACTGCTAAAAAGATAGAGGAAATCAATAATTTTTAGCAAAAGACTGATGAAACTCTTTACCAGGCTTGGGAACGATTCAAGGAAATTTTATTGAGATGTCCTCAACATTACTTGACCAATATGTAGGAGGTGATTTTGTTTTATAAAGGAATGGATGTACCTACTAGACAGATTCTTGATTCTAAAGGAGCTGTGCCTAGAATGAGTTAAGTTGATGCTAAGAAAGCCATCCAAAAAATGACTGATTATTCTTAAAAATGGCACAATAGAGAATCCACTAGAAATAAAAGTAGTAATATTTCTGATGGATTAGCTGTTATTCAAGCTCAACTGAATAATTTTGGCAGGAAAATTAAGAAAGCGAATAAAAGAGTGTATGCTGCTCAAGTAGGGTGTTAATTATGCAATGGACCACATTACATTAAGGATTTTCCATTAAAGGAGGAAGGAAAGACACTTAAAGAGGTGTACTACACTCAGTTTGGAGTACCATTGCCACAAGCAAAAAGTTATAGAGCAGTTGCTTCAGGATTTTACTAAAGGGATAATGGAAATCCATCATATCAGGAAAGAAGACAACCCATGGAAGAATCATTGAGCAAGTTCATGGCTGAATCCGTGAAAAAACATGATGAACACTCTTCTTTTATTAAGGAAATTCGAGCTTCAACGGATGCTGCAATCAGAAATCAAGGAGCCTCAATCAAATCTTTAGAGATTCAAATTGCGTAAATGAGCAAGGTACTACAAGAAATGGGATATGGAAGTTTTCTTAGCTCGACTAATACAAAACCAAGAGATCATGTCAAATCGATTACGACTACTGAAGAAGCTGAAACACCCTCGATACGCCATATTGGACCTACTCGATACGCCGTATCGAGTCAACTGGAGGATGACAAGATGCCATTGATCGAGCTTATTCGAGCGACTATTCCTTTTCCTAGTCGTTTGAAGGAATATGGTTATGATAAGAAGGAAGTGTTGAAGGAATTGAAGAAGCTAAAAGTCAATTCGACAGAGTCTGCTACAAGCTTAAGGAGATTGCTTAGGGAAAAGTCGAGGATCGAAGAGGAAATCAAAGCAATAATGAGCGAGCATTGCTCGGCAATTCCTAAAGATGATCTACCTCCGAAAGAAAATAACCTAGGGAGTTTTACTTTACCTTGCAGTATTAATAGTATGCGTTTTGAAAAAGCCTTAGCTGACTTAGGAGCTAGTGTTAGTGTTATGCCTTATTCGACCTTTACCAATCTAGGTTTAGGTAAATTAGCTCCTACTAAATTAATCATTGAATTGGTTGATAAAACTGCAAAACGTCCTAGGGGTATAACAGAAAACGTGTTAGTAGGAATTGATATATTTGTCTTTCTCGTAGACTTTATTGTTTTAGATATGACTGAGGATATCAAAATTCCATTGATCCTCGAAAGACCATTTTTGTCTATTACTCATTCTATAATAGATGTGTTCAAAAGAAAATTTGCTTTGAGAAATAGGAATGACAAAATAGTATTTAAGAGTGATAGTCCTACTAGCAATATAATTAAGAAGGTTTATGTGTTGGGATTAAGAGAACGAATGGAACTTGATTTAGAAGCTAGACTAATGGGCAAAACATTAATTTTAAATAGGTCACAAGACCCCGATTATAAGAATTTTATTGAATTAAATGATCTAAATGAACCATTAGAGGTTAAAAGAAATCATGGGATGGAGGACTTAGATCCTACGATTGAGGAAGGAGAAGTGATTGATGAACTGATGGTTGGTGTAGTCAAAACTAGGCATGATGATAAGATAATTGAGAAAATAGATGAATATCCTAGTTTTGCGACTACGATAGGAAGATCCATATTAATTGTCCTTATAATTTACAATTTTCTTGCATGATAGGATATGAATATGTGAATTCTAACTTTTTCCCTATTTTATCAATTAATGTTATGTCTAAATTTTTTTATCATTCGATAATGAAAGAGAAAATTAAGTATAAAGGGAAAAATGTGGTTGGAGCTTTTATAAATGTGCCTATCTTTGTTGGAAACTTTTCAATTGTCATTGATTTTGCAGTTTTATAGAATATGGATGCTTACCATGACAAAGATATGGGAGATATTATTTTTGGGAAACCATTTTGTAGGGAAGCGCGTGTTGAAGCAAGACGGTTCGATGGATTTATTACCATTAATTCATGATGGTAATGATAGTGTCACTTACCAAATGGCCCGATCGTATCCAAGATTTAAACATCTCTCTAACAAGCAATGTAACAAGATTAGGCCATTACTTCAAGTAAGTGCACGTGACAAAGTGGAAGGAAATTCGCACCCATATCAGAAGCTAAAAGGTTTCTACAAGGGAATCTTGGATTTGGGACCCGAATGCATAAGGGGTGAGAAGATGGTTGAATGGATCACACGTAGACACATGAGTGTACACGATATGAACTGAAGCTGAAGGGAGTCTAACATAAAGACTCTTCAATAAACAAAAGTGCTTGCCGGGAGACATCCCGTAATGTAATTTCAATTTTTGTATCGAGTCTGTCTGTCCAATATGTCGATACGGCGTATCCAACCCAATAGATAAGGTGTATTGGATACCCTGGAAACATTATCTTTTTATTTTTTTAGTACTTTTAAAACTTTATTGTCAGACTTGTCAATACGGCATATTCAAAATTTTGAATGCGACGTATTTGACCTCTGACCCGTATTTGGATTTTTTTCTTACAAGATTCAATACGACGTATCCACCACTATGGATATGGCGTATGACCTTTCTGTACAGATTTTGTTTTTATTTTCTTATTCTAACCGACGTTAATTTAGAGATATGATTGCTGTGATTTTCTTTATGTCATGACAGAGAAGTACTAAAGATGAATGATGAAAGTGGTGGTATGCAAATAATCTGGAATCTTATGTGTGTTGGTCATGTTGATATTCAGACACCTTTTCACAACACAACACACAAAGTTGCTCGTAAACTAATCATGGGGGATCATACCAAGCAAATCTCAGGGGAGTTTTCGTTCTAATTCTTTATATTTTCTGTATTACAAGTTAAATTTATACAACGTGGGCGTTGTATATCTCAAGTGGGCAGAGGAGAATTAGAATGTTACTTGTCCTTATTTTTACAAGAATATGCCTAATTTATGCTTAAATTTTAATATTTTTTAGCATGTTTTTGTAAGATTATTAGTTGTATAACCCGCACACATAACCCTTGTTTCTATATTGTGAGGATTAAGCGTATTCTGTTAGCCCGTTTTACTAAAATTCCACAAATATATGAGTTCGCCGGTGATTGTAGTAAACTTTAAAACTTGGCTGGGTATACTATTCGAGACCACCATAATAAGTATTATTGGAGTAACTTGTCCAGATTGGTAAATTTCTAGGATTAAACCAAATAGCCTATTTCGTTTACAAAAATTATGTGATATTAACTAACTACACTGGTTAATTAACCCCCGTATAAAACCCTTTTGTTACTCACATTTTTAGAGTAAGATACCCCTATAGAAAAACCTTCTGAGCCATTCCTTTCGTTTCTTACACCACTAAAATATGTTTCGTTACACCATTACACCTTAGCCTACCCTATAGATTAAAGTCTGTGGTTGGTTGCTAGTTGCTTTAGTGTAAAAGTGTGTACTTCCTTTGTTCGTGTGCGCATTTCTTATCTTTGGTTAGGTCGGGAATTGCACATTGCAATGGGAATGTGAAAGTAGTTTTCTTTATTTTTCGTCTGTTTACAACTTTCACTATTATTTTTATTTCAGAGTCATGAATATTATGGAAATATTATCTAGATTTATTATGATCATAAAGTGGTGAAATTTTACACCTTTATTCGTTTTCTAGTTGTTTATGATAAAAAATATCGAACAAATAGAAAAATACAAAAAAATGTAAGAGAGAAAAAAAAGGAGAAGATTGTGAGATAATCGGTTTTATCGATTTTATTATTTATGAGATGATCGATTATTCGTTGGTACGCACTATAAACCAACGATGTAGAGTATTGTTATATATTATTTGAAAGTTGATCATTAAAATTAACCAACTATGTATTTTTGTATCAAGTGGTAGATATCGCTACTTATTTGCTGTTTATATTATGGATGAATGGGAGTTGGTCGTTACGGGAACGCCAAATAGGTTTGTTTTTATGGTCGTTAAGAATGATATTTCAGACATCTTTGATCTATTCGTGTGTCTACCAACAAAGCGTGTGTTTTCCGTGTTAAAGCGTGAGTTAGTTGGTGATTTGTGTCTTTTTCAAGGTTGTGGTCGGGAAAGTAGCTAGCAACATTATTGTTTATTGGTTGGAATTAATCTATTTGTTTCATTGTTTAATTTAACACCAATTATATATGTTTCTCATGCCTATTCCTTACCCTATATCATTCTTTATTCTAATCTTTAGTTTACTCGAATGAGGGATTTGAGCAATCACATGTGTCTCATTCATAGATTTGAATATGTATGTGTGGTTTTGTTGCCCTTGTTGGTGTAGTACTATTGGTGAAGATTACCTAATTCTATTATTTAGCTTATTCGAGTTAAGGATTTGAGCAATCACAAGTGTCGCGGTCATAGATTTGGGCGTACATTTGTAGTTTTGTTGCCTTTTATGGAATATTGGTATCGATAGAGATTAAAAAGAGTGATCAACCCTTAAGTCTTGTCACATTCACCCAATTTACCTTTTTAGACTTGTTACTCCTTAGCTTTAGTGGTGAAGATGTGTATCCTTGCCAAGCTTATGATAGAATACTCGTCACGACTAAGCAATTGAGCGAACTACTAAATGTTACCACATAGATTAGTTAAGTGATTTGAGTGATTTCATTTCCTATTTCATGAGGTGTTTGGTTGTGCACTAGTAATGGAATAAAAACACTTAAAGGAAAAATCCTAGACTTTTGTTTGGGATACGTTTTCATAAGTTAAATCTAAAGTCTACTTGAGGACAAATAGGATTCAAGTGGGAGGATATTTTATGACATCAAATAACGTCTAATTATTAGCATCATTTATCCCACCTATATTTGTAACCTTTGCCCTTTTTGTGTTCTGAATATTTCATTTATAGTCCTTTGACTATTTGACTTTTGTCAGTTTATTCAGATTTTGTACCGTGTTGACGGTGATGATTTTTATGAGATTTGTGATGAATTGTGGTTTATTGTGATTAATAATCCCTTTTGAAAGGTATTATTGTGTTAATTATATTCTCGGTGGGTTGACCCGTGAATTTTGAGAAATGCCGAAAAACGAGTCTGACACGTCCGTTAATGTCCAAATGAGTTTTGAAAAGGTTTAAAGTGAAAATATGTCGTGTGAATACTCTAGGTTAATGGAAAAGTATTTTTAAAGTGAATAAAAATGCTAATTAACTTTGGGCTAAATTTTACAGTTGAGTTTTACGAGTATTTAAGTGACCCCGACACGAAAAGAAAGACCCGACACCCATAGGACGCCATATCCGGTCAAGAAGTCAAGAGGAGGCAAGATGCCTACTTTCTAGCTAATGTGTCTCTAAGTTGATACATTAAGATACCTTATCCACCACATTTTTCATAATCACATTTTCATTTCAAAAAAAATAAAACACACACTTTAGTGTGTGCTCTCTTCACGTCCGCCACCTAACCACCACAAACCACCATACTTTTCCAACTTTGATCAAGAACGTGTTATTCTGGGTTGATAAGAGTGTTTGGGTATTCATTTAAACAACGTTTGGGTTGTCCGGTTCGTGTCGAAATCTACAAATTTGAAGATTTTCTTGTAAGTTTTCAAATTAAATTTTGTTTGTCCTTTTGGGTTTTAATTTGATGCATAGATGTTAGTTGTACAAGTTGATCGTTGTGAAAAATCGAATTTTGAAAGCGAAATGAATAAAAAGGGTGGTGTTTGGTTCGTGTATAGTAAAAAGAAAAAGAGGGTTTTTGTAGTTTTGATGTTGTGGTCATGATGGTTGAATAATATATGATGCTAGAATGCTTATTTTTGATAGTAGCTTGTATAGCTTATTCGGGCTTATTTTTAAGCTATTTCTTGGCTTATTTGGGCTTATAGGCCACGAATGGATTCCCAAATTACTAGGAAAGTGATTTTGATTATTTTTGTGTTATGGCGTATGTTGTGGATTATTTTTGAGGCTTATGGTAGTAACCAAATACGATACGTAGCTTATTAGCTTATTTTAAAGCTTAATATACGTATTTTTGAGCTATTGGACTCACGGCCCAATAAGTCTATTTAAGTCACGGCTTAATGTGAAGGCTTATTGTGGTCCGGATTATTTTCTACATATAAGTATATACTTATATATGTAAATGGACCTTGGTTTTGGACTTGGATCGTATTTTGGACTTATAAATATCCTAATGGACCCTTGTTGGGCTTTAAAGCCCAACAAGCGATATTTAGTCGTTATGAGAGTTTTGATGGACTTTTGAAAGTGAAAATGTATTTACGAAGTAATATTGAACGATATTTTGGGAAAAACGTGTTAGTAAACGTTAAGGAGTGAGATTTTGGAATTTTGTCGAAAAGAGTCGAATTTATGAAAAGTGTTGAAAATAAGGTTTGAAACCTTGGAAAACGTTGTATAAGCGTACGGGTCATGTCGAAATTTCGTAAAAAGTTTATACTTAGAAATTTTCCTAAAAACATGATTTTTTATTTTTAAATAATAAAATATTATTTAATTATTTTATATATTTAATAAATTCACTAAAAGACGAAAAATATAATTTTTTCTCGAAACTTCTCTAATGTGTTTATTATAAGTAAACGTTTCATTTTTAACCGTATTATGATTATTTTGAAGTGACTAAGGTTACCGAATAGACTTGTCGAGATATATTTATAATTATTAATTATAAATATCTACTTATATTACTTATCTATTTTCTCTAAATAGTATAAGTATGTATTATCGGGGAATGAGATTGATATGATTGTGGAAATATGTCATCAACCATCACACCACTAAATTATTTTGGGTAATTGTACAACGCGTCTAAACTCTATGCATCAAACGTGAAGATTGTTTTGGAATTGGATGATTAAATTGGGACATTAAATGGACTAGGTCGTGTGCGGGCGTCGTTGCATTTGCTTGTGTGATTGAGATTGGGTTGCTAAAGACTTGCTTGAGGTAAGTTCTCGTAGCCCCACTTTTTACTGTTTTTCCGTTGGGGGAAAATGATACTCAAATGTGTTTTGAAATGTTTTGAATTGATCTGTGCAAAATGTGGTTTTGTTTTTGGGACAAGATATGTGCTTATGACTGCTATGTGAATATTATGTGATGCATGATTGTTTGGATTGGATGGGTACGCCTACCCAGTATTTGTGAGATTATTGGATTGGATGGGTACGCCTACCCAGTATTTGTGTGATTATTGGAGCGGATGGGTACGCCTACCTAGGTTTGTGTGTGGTCCTGCCCTAATTTTAGTGCTCCAGCTGGTAGGCCCTTTAGGTGCGTAAGGGGTTGTTTCTTTTTTTTCCGGTTTGGAAATAGTATCTGTTTGGATTAATAATGATGTTTGGAGTAAGGACCATTTGAACATATACATGTTTCTTTTTCATCCTAAATATCCATCTTAAAAAACATTAATGTTCGGTTTACTCTTATTTCTTATATCAATATGTAATTCTTGTTTTACACATTTGAGCCAGAATCAGTAACAAATTAACCTAAACAATCAAAATTATGCTACTAGTAATTTGAAATTTTGAATTTCAAACTCCCATAGAAAAAAGAACAGATACTTGAAGACTTTTGCATCTAATGGTGATAAGAAGATACTTAAATCATGTAGTGATGCCTTAGAATCCAATCAATTTCAACTAAACAAATGATCTTGCGTAGCAATTTAAAATCCAAGATCGAGCAAAAAAGAAACAAAATTAAGCTTCAATTACTACAAACATCCAAAAACAAAAACACAGGATGAAGAGCACCATCAACAGATCCATTGATATGTATTTAAGACCATCTAAAATAAAAAAATTAATAAAGAAAAAACCAATAATTTTTGTGTAGATCTATACACATAAAAACAAAGATGAAGTTATGAACCCGACATGAAAAATCTGTTGAAGGGATAAAAGGTGCAGAGATGAAGACTCGGTGGTGAAGGCGGCTGATCCGAGTGAAGATGACAATGGAGTTATGTTGGTTGACACAGAAGGTAGATGTGGAAGATGATACAACAATTGGGCTATTTGTGGAGAAGAGAGATTAATAAAAAAAGAGGGTAATTTTTTGTGATAAAAGCATCCTAGATGGAAACACCCACCTTTTTAACACTCTTTTACATCTAGGATTTCCCTTTGTGTTAAGCAAAAAAGAAACAAATCTAAAACCTGTTGGGTTAAGGAAATTTTCTATTCAGAACATTAAGCAAAAAAGAAACAACCCCTAAGTGACATATGGTTATTGATTAGCGGTGATGCTAAGGTTGTTTGCATATATTTACTGTCATATAGCACTATTGTCTACTGTTGAAATATTGGCACAACTTTTGGGTTTAAGGTCAAACCTACGAGCTCACCAACATTATTGTTGACGTTTTCGAGTATCATTTTCAGGTGAAGTGAAAGAAGAGTAGTTTGGTGATTGATAGCAGACTTAGAAGTATCCCGTGTGGAAATTCGTTTGAAGTCTTGCTTGCTTGTTTGATTCTAGCTTTTGGATGTTTTGGATTAAGTTTGGATTATGGTCCCTTGTGTGGGCATTTGAATAATTGTAAGAGATTGTGGATTTTAGTTGCGATTTGAGACATCACTTGAGTTTGTTCAAGGTTGATGGTCTTCATAGCACTTGGAGTTTATGCAATGTAGTTTTCTCTATTTTGTATCTTGTGTTATGATTGATCATTATGTTGCATTCTCGAGTTTCCGCCATTGTCGAGGTGTGACGATATTGCTCGTTTTATATTATGTTATATAAAATTTGATACTTAATTGCTTATCTTTATAAATCTTAGTTATTATCGAGCATTTGGTGAAAGTTAGAGAAAAGAACGTGTTTTGGAGCATAAACGAAGAAGTTCGAGAAGTCTACTGAATCTAACATCAATACGCCATATCATTCTAGACAGATATGCCGTATCCTAAGACTTAGATGAATTCAAGACCATTGTCTGACTGTAAAGAATACGATGTATCCACATCAGCAGATACGGCGTATATGAAACTTTGGTCAACGTTCTGAACAACCTGGTTTTACTCTCAATACCTCGTATTCAGTTATGCAATACGGCGTATGCATGCCGTAACTTCATAAAGACATCTATGATGGGAAGATCCAATAAGCCGCATCTAGAAGCACGCATACGCCGTATTGAGAAGCGGTTAATGAATATTCTATAATATAATAATCATGGAGACCACACTAATTACCATACGCCGTATTGGACCTCACCAATACGACGTATCGACCAGATTTTTGAGCCTATAATAGAAAACCCTACATTCGGTTTTCGGAGAGCAAGTAACCACCAAGTATGATTCCCAGACATTTTTAGAAGCAAAGAAGGTCTTGCAAGTTCATTAATTCCATAAGAAAACTCTTGTAATCTTTATACTCCGTAATTTTCTTGCGGTTAGCATATCATTTTCTTATTTACTTTACTTTAATTGTTTTGAATATGATACTGTGTATTGTTACAATGATTATGGGCTAATACCTGTAGGTATTAGCTATGTTTATGATAATTTAATGTTTTATTTTGTTTATATCGATTGTTTACTCTTTCGTTGCGCATTGATTATGTTTATCACTTTATACCCGTTTATGGCTCGATTATGTTTCATTTATCATTCAAATGGATCTAGGATCAAAAATAAAGCGCTGTAACTTAATCGTTATTTAGGCTGTAGACTAGAGTCTGGGATAGATACTACATACAGTTTATCTATATAGCTGGATCAATAGGACTACAGATAAAATCCTATTTCGACCTTTGGTTAAGTGAAAGGTAGACTAAGGTATCTTAGGACTACATATAACATTCTATTTCCTTGGGTAGTTAAGTGGATTGTAGACTACCAGTATTTAGATAACAATTGGGCATAAGTTGGTAAAGCCTCGATGAGCTTGGTTTCAATAATGTCACCTAGATAGATTATAATCGACTATGAGAACTTTATGCGGGTTTGGTTAATTGTGACAGGATTAACCGTAACATAAACCTAGAGTTTAGGGAGAAGTACCACCTAGCTTAGGAATGATATACCACCAATGAGAGCAGTACAATCATTGCACACATAGACAATTCATACGTTTTATTTAGTAAAGTTGGCTAACACGTTTTACTTACATAAGTGCTTTGACACGATACTTTATCGATTGGTTTAATACTGCTTTGCGGTATGCTTACTTCTGACTCCTCTAATGCTTTTAATAAACCAAAACACGTGCCAAGTCTTTCACAGGCTAAGCCCTCTTTGTTATAGATTTGCGGCTATAATTAGGTTTAACATAGATAACTAGAATACTAATAGATTAAGTATTAACGTCGACACCCTACTTACCAACGAACCTATAATCGATCAAGTACACTACCCGTTATTGTTAGTTAATTGGTAAAGTCTGCAAAATATAAATAGTAAAACTTGATAATATAATTACCTATACTAAACGACACATCACCAGTGGTCTCGTTAATATACATGGTATATACAAAACTTATATTTGACATACCAGATACGACTCATATACAAAAGTGCATCAGATTACATCAGATGACACTACAAGAAAAAAGGGAATAGGCGACAAGGTTTACCTCGAGGATAGATGCCGTCAGGGAAACCCCGCTAAACGACAAAAAGTCGTTTGACTTTCGTTGACCAAACACGCCTAGCTTGGTCAAAGTTGACCAAAAGTTTCCCTAACGACATGTCGTCGGGGAAAGTTTGGTCTCGTTTTACCAAGCCTATGACCAAAAATCATAACGAATATCTTGGCGAGGTGTTTTCCCGTTAAGGTTTCCCTGATGACATGTCGCCCGGGAAAAGTTTGACCAGATTTGACCGGGTTTGGCTAAGTGATTAACACTAATGACTAGGGGTGCTGACGTGGCGTACTTTTTCCCTAAGGACATGTCCTCGGGGAAAAGTTTGACCATGTTTGACTGGATTTTGCCTAACTGAGTAGCACTAATGACGGTGGGGTGTTGACGTGGCGTATGGTATCCCCGAGGACATGTCCATAGGGAAAAGTTTGAACAAATTTAATCGGATTTTGCATAAGTGATTAGCACTAATGCCGGTGGGTGATGACATGACGTAATTACCCGTGACTATATCCCGGGGAAAAGTTTGACCAAAACGTTGACCTTGTTTAGCGTAATTACCTGTGACTATATCCCGGTGGTGTTAAACTATATAGTTATGCCTAGATAAAATAACCAAAATAACCGCTATATTGTCAAACCGAACGGTGTTAAACCATAAAACCATTACTTGTCATTTACGAACTTTATAGGTGGTTCAAAAGCTTTCAAAACTGCTATTAAGATTTGTTACGCTTTTAAAACCACGTTGCACAGACTTAAACCAACAAAGAAATAAAACATACGAATTACATTACAAATCGATAAGCGTTCAAACATTAAAGCATATGAATTACATTACAAATCGATAAAAGTTTAAACACTAAAGCATACGAATTACATTAGAAATCGATAAAAGTTTAAACATTGAAGCATACGAATTATATTAGAAATCGATAAAAGTTTAAACATTGAAGCATATGAATTACATTCCAAATGCTAAGTTGATATGGCTAAATGACAAACTACTCCAAACCAAGTTTTCCCGTGTCATGGTAAACCTCGTGAAGTAGTGCAGTTGAATTAAGTGTGTGTTGTTCCAGATGCATATATATTTCTAATGTTTCCTCGAGTACCTTTATCTTTCTAGTCAAGAGCTTGCAGTTTGAGCACTCTGCATTTCTAGAAAGCCTCGAAAAATCACTTGGAGTTGTTGAAGGTCCTGGAGAAGAAATTGGAGTTGTTGAAGCTCCAAGGGAAGCGGCGAGTAGACGGACCCGTTCCTCTTTCCATAATTTTTTTTCATCCAAGATCATTCTTCTGAGGCTGTTAAAGAGTAAAGAAAATAATTTTTAACAACTAACCAAATCATTTATATATTACAAAAATAAAAAAAACATGTAATTGTTCACCTTTAACAAAGGACATGCATAGTATAGTTGACCACGGGTGCGAGGTTGATACGATTCTTGCAAAATTACATTTCCTTCTCTACAATGACACGCAAAAGCTTCGTGTGGCATCATCTTCATAATAACAGTGTGTGTGTGTTGGTGGTTAAGTTGTGATGATAAGAGTGTGTGTTATGTGTTGGTGGTTGTTAGTTAGTTAATGACAAAACTTTGATATGTCTTCGGGGAAAAGTTTTGCCAAACTATTAGTTTCTTTGACTGAAAATCGTAAGGGCCCACGTGGACATCAGGGAAAGTCGTATGGGTTCACTGTACCGACACGGCTTCCTCGACGTCAAATGCCCGACGTCATGTCGCCGGGGAAACTTTCCCCTACGACATGTCACCGGGGAAACTTTCCCCGACGACATGTCACCGGCAAAACCTTTTTTTGTCATCGGGGAATGACCCAAATGTTGTCGTGTAACGATTGAATGCAAGACCACCACGCGTTCATAAAAGTAGACAACGGGGTGGTAGGCCCACACTCTGTTGCGGGACAATCAGTGAGAGTCGTTTTGGGTTGGCTGAAGTGGGTCCGGTGGGGATTGCCGTTGTCGTTACGATTTTTCAGTGTTATTATGGCGAACGGACCGATAACCCCAAGGGCTATTTTTGAAAATTTCAAAAAAAAAGTTAACGGTCGTTAAGTAACGACCGATCCCAAGGACTATTTTTGTAAATTCTAAAAAAATGGTCGTTACTTAATAGCCGTTAGTGGGAGGAGGGGGTATTTTGTAAAATTTTAAAAATGATGGTAGTTTTCGTAATTTGATACATAGTGTGAGGGGGTATAAATTGCAAAATTATTTTTTAAGTTAATGGTCGTTACCAACGGTTGTTAAGTAACAACCGATCCCAAAGACTATTTTCGTAAATTCTTAAAAAATAAATTAAACTAACGGTCGTTACTTAACAGCCGTTAGTGGGTGGAGGTATTTTGTAAATTTTTTAAAAATGATGGTAGTTATCGTAATTTGACCCATAGTGCGAAGGGTATTTCGTAAATACCCGAGGGGCTATTTCGTAAATATCAGTGGGTTGCGGGTATGTTTTCGAGTCGGGCGGACGGGTTGTAGGTCGGCTAAACGGGGCGGGGTGTGTGAGGGCAATTTCCAGATCAAACTGGTGGGTACCGAGTCGGGTCGACCCGATGAGTTTGGGCCGGATATTCTTCCTTTTATATAGATTGATAATTCCATTGTTATTTGGATGATACATCATAAAAGTTAAATGCAACCTATACTTAATTTATTAGTCCAAAAAAAGAACCTATGATTTTTCTACTAATCGAGTTATACACAGTAAAAAGGTTACTTGTCATGTTGACTTTGATTCCCTACGGCGGCGCCGTAGCTGCATTGGGCCACACGCCATGCCGGTGCCATTGGTTCCGTCACGAGTGAAATCACATCTCGTGGTTTTTTGTTTGTTTTTGTTTTGTGAATGAATGAGTATTCTTGGTGGTGTTTTTGTAAACCCACATGCACGAATAACAATTATTGGTGGAGATAATGTTTTACGAAACATTTTTCGGCAACATAGATGAATAGTATGTTGTTTGGAATAGTAAAATGGGTTTTCGAGCACTTTCGGACGATTTTGGATATTTTAAATGCAAGCGAAACATATAGGAATGTTAGGTAATTAGTTAGAACAACTAGAAATGTCATGAAAGGTTATTTGAGATGCCGATCTTAATAAAAAGTAGGATTATTAAAAATGGTACGAAATGGACATTTAGGCGATTTAAACATAAGGTTAGGCGGTTTAGGATTTGTTTAAGCGATTTGTAAAATATGGAAACATAAGAAAATAGGGGACGCTATTAACGTTTTGAAACTAAAAACTTTCCTAAAAGGGAAAGTTTCTATAAATAGTAACTTTTTGCAAGTGTCGTGATTTAACGGAGATGTTGTAAATTTTCTAAGTCTTTTATTACTAAAACGCAAACACACTTGGATGCTTTAAATGATAAACATGGATGCTTTACTTGTTTACTTTGCCGAATGCTAAGACATACCCATATTTAATCTAGGTCGCGGACTTGACCTCTTATTATCATCACGTTGTTGTAATTATCGCTGATCCTTGTTAAAGGTGGTTCATTAGCCCACGTTTTACCCAAAAATTTTACGATTTACTAATGATTTATACTATGGGGTGAGAAAACATTGTTTGCTTTTTTTAATTGGACACAATTTCTTTACGCGGTTTTTCATGTTTTTTTTTTTTTTTGCATGTGTTGCCTCAGTTGCTTACCAAACCTACTACTGCCCAAATTATCATGAACTGTTAATTTCTCGACCGGAGGACCGGTTGAGGGAGCGCGAGTGAATAAATAGATCTATTGGGACTAATTATCCCTATCCGGGTGAGTAGCGCTCACTGTTCGAGTTTGCCAAGAACAAACGGGTATATGTCATGTCGATGTGCATTATGGTGGTCTTTGGTTTGGGACACCGGGTAAGGGCAGGAATACTATGTGACAGGATGTAACATGCCCTGTTGATTATTAGCTTCAGTGTCATGAGCTTAGCGCAACAGTAAATACTTTTTATGTGATGTTGTATCTGTTATAGTAGTCGCATACGTTTTGAAATCTTGTGGTCCACTCTTGTATTAACTTAAACCTATGAATTCACCAACATTATGTTGACGTTTTAAACATGTTTTCTCAGGTGCTTAGCTTGGATTGATTCTTGATGCTAAATGGAGTCTATGTGTTATGTGACTTCGCCAATTTCAAGACCTATCTATTATTTACTCGTTGTCATTATCAAAACTTTGTTATGCTTCCGCTACATTTAACTCTCTTATGACCGGTTGTAAAACTTAAATTTATTTATTTATGAAAGTAGTACATCTTTTTTAATCCGGTCATGATTAGTGGTCGTTCTTTATTGCTTTGTGTTTGGATTGGTATGACGTCACGCCCTCGGACTCGTATTCCGTCCAGGCCCCGTATGGGGGTGTGACACATAGATAATTAGATCGACCCCCGAGAGAAGTTTGTGGAAAAGGTTTGCGCTAAGGAGGAAATGCTACAAGGAACCAACAGAGGTCTATAAGATCATCTAAAGGGCCAATGAGACGTTACCTGATTTCAAGGAGCGTTGGACCGAAGAAATGAGCTATATACAGGATGTACCGAAGGTAATGCAAATATCAGCGTTCATGAGCAACTCAAAGTGTCCCGAGTTAGCGAGGCGGTTCTCTGATCAAGTCCCCAAAACAGTGACCGAAATGATGAAGAAGGTAGATGATTTTCTCAAATCGGAAGAGGCTTACAAAAGCACAGAGCTACCAAGGGGTGAGTTTCCTGAGAAGGGGCAAAGAACATCGTACCGGGGAAACAGGCCACCTCGTGCGGCATATGGAGGTGGTCAACAAAGGACGGATAATCATAATACCTTCAACCGCAAGGACCATTATCAACTGTATGTCTCCCCCGAGCAAGCAACCAGAGGTATGATAACAGAAGACAAGAAGTTAACCATCTCATCTTTGATGCTCTCACCAAGCGGCCGAAGGATATATTGGCTACGGAACTCCAACTACAACTGTCGTCGATGATCTAAACACCGAAGAAGGAAAACCTTGATAGGTATTGTGACTACCACGGGGAGAAGGGACACTGCACCAATGATTGCTACCAACTGAAGAGACAATTAGAAGCAGCATTAGAGTCCGAAAAGCTCAATCACCTGATCAAAGATATCAGACAGTGAGGAAGTACAAAAGATAGACAACCTGGAAACAATAACGGTAAGGGCAAAGCAATCAATATGGTATGGGCAAGGGGCGAGAGCCGGAAGCGTAAATCCTAGGGAGGCGAGGGGGCAAAGCTGGATGAATACCCCCATAACCTTTCCTTTGGTTTTGGCTGATGATGTATCAAACGAACCCTTGGTAATAGAAGCTAAGGTTGAAGGTTATTTAGTGTGAAGGGTATTTGTCAATCAATGGGCCGCCGTCCAGGTAATTTTTGAACATTGTTTCGACAATCTACCACCATCAGTCAAGGCCCATTTGGCCCCAACCCAGACGGAGCTAGTGGGTTTCTTTGGAGAGCAACTGATTCCAATGGGGAAGGTGGAATTGGAAGTAGCATTCGGAAGTAAAGGTCTCTGAATGATGATGAAGTTCACAATAGTAAAAGCATCATCACCATATAATATAATCTTAGGACACATCGGAATGAGAGAGCTCAGGGCTGTCTCATCCACCGTTCATGCTATGATAAAGTTTCCTACCCTAAAGGGAAATGCTGATCTGGTCGCCCGAGCAACCTCAGTTTTCAAATGTCGAAGGTTGGAGAAGAAGCAAGCCGAACAAAGAAAGGAGACGAAGAGTAAAACCGGGCGACAGGAGAGGCTGCAAAAGAGAAATACTCATCAACCCTGCTTTCCTGGAGCAAAAAGTCACAATTAGGAAACAGTTCTCCAAAGAATGTCGGTTTCAACTGATAAACTTGCTGAAGCGTAACATGGATGTGTTCGCATGGCAACCTTCGGATATGACCGGAGTCCCCAAACGCATCATGAAACACACCTTGAACGTCAACCTCTCCATACCACCGGTGGAGAAGAAAAGAAGAGTTTTGGGCACATAGAAGAGCCGAGCAGTTGATGTGTCATTGTGTGTAGGTAATTTTTTGTTATCAAGTTTTACATTTATATTTTGCCGACTTTACCTAAAACAACACTTTAACGGGCAGTGTACCCGATCAGATGTAGCAATTCTCAAATATAAACGATTAAGTTACAATTCTTGTAATAATTAAACAAAATGGGTAATTTAAATACCCCCCCTACTTGAATCTTACTTGTCTTCAAGTAGCCTTTAGAAATTTATGAAAATGTATCCTTAAGGATTTTTCCGTTAAGCATTTATTCGTTTAATTACAGCCAAACACCTCACGAAATAGGTAGATGAAAACACTCAAATCACTTAACTAATCTATGTGGTAACATGTAACTAATTCACTCAATTGCTCGGTCGTGACGAGTATTCTATCATAGGCTTAACAAGGATACACATCTCCACCACTAAAGCTAAAGAGTAACAAGTTTATAAAGGTAAATTAGGTTTAAAAGGCTTAAAGGGTTTGATCACTCTTTCTAATTTCTATTGATACCAATATTCCAGAAAAGGTAACAAAATCACATACCACCCATAAAGATGGGATAGCACATTGACTGCATTGACCCTGACTCGAATAAGCTAAAGAATAGGACTATAGTCTTTAACCAAAAGTCCAGTAACCAGCTTAGGGCGACAACAACATATACACATCCATAAGATGGATAGACATATGATTGCATTAATTCCCTACCTCGAGTAAAACCAAGGGTTTGACGATAGAGTGATTAGGGTATGGATCTTTAAACCCTTTCTCCAAAGTAAATAAACCATAGGTGAACAAATCACACATACATGGCTAGTACGACGAAGAGACACATGTGATGCTCGCATCCTCATTCTGAATAAAAACCCAGGTTAGATGACCAGGAATGGAAATAATTGTTGTTAAATAATAATTTACGAAACAAATAGATTAAGTCCAAACAAATAAGGTACAAAGTTGTTAGATACCTTTCCCGGGACCATTGCCTCGTTAAAGGACTACGAAATATATCACAAACGTATTCATCATGATTAAAAACAAAAATACCTAAGTTGATCGTTTCGTAACGGTCAACTTCCTCATTCATCCATACTAGACATATTTACAAAATCTAGTGGCGATGTCTACCATTTATACAAAATCTTGTACATCGTTGATTTTAACACGTATCAAGATTATCGATCCTTTCAAATTAATACCATCGGTATAAGCTTTAATGAAACGACTATCTTTAAAATTTCCTCATTTTTTTGCAGCAATTTTCTAAATTTATTTTTATTTTTTTAACAATACACTAAGAATCTCGATGTAATTTCACCATCTTCACGATCATAATAGCTCCGGATAATTTCTTCCATAATTCTTCATTCTTCGGACATACCAATAATTGTGATGGTAGTAAAAATACATGAGTTTAACTACTTTTACATTCCTAATTGCAATGCGCAATTTCCCAACCATACCAGAGATAGATAATGACACAAGAGTTTTGACTACTAATATACATTCCCATTTGCAATGTGCAAATTTCTTCCAACCGTACCAAAATAGTCACAAGACTCGGGAAATACAAACTGTACACTTTAAGCAACTAGCAACTGTAAAATAAACTTAATCTAACAGGGTAGGCTAAGGTGTAAAGGTGTAACGAAATAAATAGTTGGTGTTATCCTAAAGGATTGGCTCTACTGGTTTTTCTAGGGAATCTTACTCTTAAAGTTAGGTAAACAAATGGTTTATTTGGGGGGTTATTAACCAGTGTAGTTAGTAAATACAACATATATAGGCTTTTTGGTGTATCCTCGACATTTACCAATTTAAACAAGTTACTCCATCTAAATCCATAGTATTATTATTGTGGTCTCAAATAGATATACCAAGCCAAGTTCTAAAGTCTACAAAATCACCGACCACACTTCATATTTTTTAAGGGATTTTAGGTAAATATTTGGAAATCGGATAAGGCAGAAATCCTCATAATATCTATAAGGGTTTGTGTGCAGGTTATGTAGACAGTAATTTCACAAGATGCTGAAAAAAATATAAATTTAAGCATATTTTAACATATATGTGAAAAAGAGACAAGTAATGTTCTAATTCCCATCCCCATTTAAATTATACAACGTCCTCGCTGTATAAAAATAACATTAAAAATGGAAAATAAAAGAATTAGAACGAGAAACTCCCCTAATATTTGCTCGGTATGATTCTCCATGTTGAGTATATGAGCAAGGATATGTGTTGTAAATGCGTCTGAATCGGCATGAACTACAAACACACATAAGATTCTAGATTATGGATACTTCACCAACGTTGTCGATTTCTTTCCAGCAAGGTCCTGTGCAAGTGATGACATAAAATAACGTATATTTTATAGCATCATTTATCCCATATAATTAACCCATTTTGTATAATTATTGCAAAGAATTGTTTTTTAATCGTTCATATTTGAGAATTGCAGTAATTATGGAGTACTTAGTGAATATTAATAAAAGGCGCGCATTCTGGAGCTTAAACGAAGACATTTTGAAGAATATTGTTCTGACAACCAATACGCCGTATCCATCAAAGAAGATACGGCATATCCGTGACTGCACTCACCAAAGACCACGAAGGAAATATGATCAATACGCCGTATCCAGTGAAGACCAATACGCCGTATTGGAGATATAGTATGTGAATATTCTAGAAGATATCAAACGTGGTCACTACTCCAAGAAACCCCAATATGTTGTATCCAATACATTAGATACGCCATATCGACACCGACTCCAGAACCTATAAATACAAAACTCAAAAATGAGTTTTAGGTGTGCTAAATCATATTCTTGATACCTAAACCACAAAAGTCGATTTTCAAAGGAGAAAAAAAGCATAAGAGGTCTTGCAACGCATTCCAATCCATAGAAGTCAACGTGTAATTTCTTATGCTTTTGTAATCGTTTAGTTTTTGGTATCATTCGTTAACTCGGTTAGTTTACTTTGGCTAAGCCATTACTCTTGTATTAATTATGATGTTTGAAGGGTAATACCTTCGGGTATTAGCCATTATTATGAAGATCTAAATGTTTGGTTTTGTTTATATCTTGATTGCTTGATTTATCGTTATATGCTTGTTTATGTTTATCAATATACTTGTTTATGTGCTTTTGTATGCGACCTATCATTCAACTAGATCTAGTGATATGGACCAAGTAATCTAGATGTCGGGATAGCTCTCCATATAGTAAGCCATCTAGAATCTGTATCATAAGTATTGTCCTTCTAAAATCGTGCTAAAGGATACGCTTTTGGCTAACTAGTTTAACGGAAATTGTTTGGTTTATTAAACTTGTTGACTAGTATGTGAATTCTAGATTATTCAACCAAATAATGTGGATTATTGGATAGTGGAACTGGATTATAGAGGTTAAAATTGCCATTAAGCAGTAAGTGGGTTAAAATCTCTTTGAGCTAGGGTTTAACAAGGTTACATTGTTTTAATCCTAAGTATAGATTATAATAGGTAATAGGACTGTTATGCGAAGGTTTAATTGGTGTGACAGAATTAATGTGTCTGGTTTAGGATGAAATAGTCCGCTAAGTTTTATGACTGATAGCCTTACGAGATAAGTAATCATTGCAAGAATAAACAATCGATTTCTAATAGATTAATAATGTCTAATACAGTTTACTTTATAAGGCTCGACCGCTCTTTTATCTTTGGTTAATTTGCTTTGCGGTGGGTTAAAGTGTCTTGAATTGATTGTAGGTCACACCAACAACCGTGCAGTTCTCAGGACTAAAACCCTTTTTTACTGCTAGGAATTAAGAATTGAACTAACATCGGATTAGATAGGTTTGACTAGATATAATTAACTTAGAATTAGATATCTAAAATATAAATAAATTATGAGAGAGATTTTAACCGGACTTCAGTGTTTGACACCCTACTTACCACGAAACTCCTATCGATCGGGTACACTGCCCGTTAAAGTGTTGTTTTTGGTTAAGTCGGCAAAATATAAATATAAACTTGAACTCTCATTAATAAACACCCACACATGACACATCAAGTTTTCTAGCGCCGTTCCGCGGAATGAAAATTAATCTTGATTTTTATTTTATAGATTTGGTTTTATTAACATTAGATTGGATCACAACCTTAGAGGTAGTGTTAATTAGATTAGTGTATATTCTTGTATATTCTGTATATTTTTGTATATTTGTTAGTTTAATTGTTTGCTTGTATATTTGTGTGTTTAATTTAATTGTTTTGCTAATACACTGTTATGGTCGATAATTCGATACGGCGTATCCACATGCATTGGATACAGCGTATCCAACTTTCTGTCCAATACAACGTATTCATTCAATCGATCAATACGACATATTCACTTCTATTGAATACGGCGTATCGATCATCTGGAAACAGAATAGAATCGTAGTTTTCAATTTAGATTTTTGTGCTAATTTTTTTATCTATCCCCAAAGTGCCTATTCTACTGATTTGTTCCTGTTTTAGGTAGTGCATGACAAGGTGTTCAAACAAAACGAACTAATCAACTTACAAAGAATTGAACGAGAATTTCGCTATTAGGAGGACACTTCAAGACACTAATAAGTCTTGCGAATTGAGATCGCCTGATTTCAATTCCTTTTGACAAGAATATAGAGGAGAAGTTGCGGAAACAATGGCGAAAACTATGGAGCAGTACATGCGATGACTGAGTTAGTTGACTATGGGACTGGGTTGTAGTAAACAATAAGCCAAATTTGAAGGAAAGGATAACTTTGAACATGGAAGAGCAATTTCTCTAGGAAACTTGGACTAACACTTAGCGGTTCAGATCATGAAGATGCGAACGACGAACAATTGAGAAAGTTCTTGAGGATCGTTTGATCTATTCACGTTCCATATATTATATAGAGAGTGATGCTTAGAGCATTCCTATGTCTTTAACTGGAGCCGAGTCGTTGGCCTAAGGAAATGACCAACTGGTTCAATCACAACTTGGGAAGGTCTTAAAACAAAATTTTGAAAAATATTGCCCATGCTCGAATGGAAAGGAGATGGAGGAAATTCAATACCTTTCATCAAGAACCTGATGAAAAACTTTACAAGATGGGAGCGATTTAAAGAACTTTGATCGAGTGTCTAACCTATTAACGAAGTTGCAGGAGGTGATTCTTGTTCTATAATGGATTGGGAATTCTATCGGACAAAAATTTGATCAAGAGTTGCCAATACCATCAAAGGATGCTGTGATTGCAAAGGTAGCCATCCAAGAAATGGTTGATACTTAGAAATGGACATGAAACTTTAGGGTTCAAGAAGTACTGAAACTTCTTGACGGATTGACGCTTTAAGGCACAACTCAATAATCTAGAAGAGAGATCAAGAAAGTGAATGAAAAAGTCTATGCTGTAAGTTTGGATGTGACAATGCAAGGGGGACCCATACACCAAAGATTGCCCATAAAGAATAGAAGGGAAAACCTCGAAGAAGCTTACTACATTAATTTGTTGGACCCTTTTTAAGGAGGGTGGATAATAGAGCAGCAGCTGGGATTCTATCAAAGAAAACATGTGTGACCTTCGTACATAACGAAGGCAAATAAGGAAGATTCCCTGAGCAAATTCATGAGTGATTCGGAAAGAGGGACAGAAGAAAACTCAATTTGATTAAAGAATCCAAGCTTCGACAGATGCTGCCTTGTAACCAAGGGCATTATTAAAACTTTAGAAAACAAAATCAGGCAAATGAGCATGGTATACAGGAAGGGATTTGGAAAGCTACTTAGCTTATGAAGAAACCGAGAGATCAAGTAGTCGATTTCAACTACTATTGAAAGTGATTTATACCGATACGCGTATTGGATCTTTTTAAACGCCGTATTTTTTCTTACTGGATAGAACCGTACTCAAATGTACGAGACAAGACAAACGACGATTATGTTTCCAAGTCGTTTGAATGGTTACTACTGTGAAGAAAAGAAGGGTCTCTGGACCAAATTCTCGGAAGCTTATGAAGCTTCCAATCCTACCCAAAAGGAAAAAGACGGGAGTTTACTTTACCGTTGTATTATTAATAAGGTTTGCTTTGAATTAATGCCCTTGTTGATTTAGGAGTAGCGTTAGTGTTTGCTTTCTGACTACCTTAACTTAGGATTAGGCGAATTAGCTCACACTAAGTTGACACTTGAATTAGCAGACAGGACTGTGAAATATCCAAAAGGAATAGCTAAAAACGTACTAGTAGGAATTGGTAAATTTGTTTTCAGTAGATTTATAATTCTAGATATTCGCCCGAGGTTTCAAAAGTGCCTTTGATCTTGCAAGACAATTTTGTCTACCGCCATTGCTATGACGATGTTTACAAAAGAAAGATTATATTTAAGGGTCGGGGAAGAAAATGATTGTTTTTACAATGTGTTTTAAACCAGCTAGCAGTTGAATTTAAGAGGGTTTCTAAGCTAAGTTGAGAGGAAAGAATTGGAACTTGATTTAGAAGCTAGGCTAATGGGAGTGGACTATGGTGTTATGATCATTAGACTTTCTTGGAAGCTACATGAATTTAAATAATCTAAATGAACTATTTGATTTAGTGAGAAATCAAGAAGATGATTTGATACCACATTAAGGAAGGTGGGTGAATTGTAATTGAGGAATATAGAGTAGGGATGATGAACTTAATGTTGGAATTGATGATTACCCTAGTTATTGTTTTGTGCTCACAACTTAAAGTTTTCTTGCATGATAGGATTTGAATTTACACATGCTAACTTTTTCCCATTATTGTATGTCAATTTAATGTCCAAAAAGTTTCATAATTCCTAATGAAGTTAGATGGATGTACAAGGGAATAATGTTGTAGGAGCTTTTAATGAATGTGTGCCTTTTTGTTGGAACCTTTTTGTTGTGAGGATTTTGCAGTTTTCGAAAATATAGAGAGTATGTGATGAGGAATGGGCGATGTTTATTTTTGGCGAAATTTGTAAGAGAAGTTGATATTTAAAACAAGTCGGTTCAAAGGGTAGTTACCATTTACAAATGGTAATAATGGAGTAACTCACCAAATGGTGTGAATCACATCCGATGGTTTAAACCTAACTAATGAGCAATTGCAAAAAAATTCCACCAATACGAAGGTATGAATGAAAGATGAGATGAATGGAATCTGCATCTTGCAAAAGTTAGGGGTTTAAAAGGTGTATTGAATTTAGGACCGATTACTTCGAGATGCGAAGCTGGAAGAATGGCTCACAGCGGGCACTTTAGAGTACATGAGATGGAATAAAGGGATGCTGAAGAAAAGTCTAACTTACGACTTGCTGTAAACAAAAGTGCTTTCTAAGAAACAACCCAGATTGTATTTAATTTTATCGAGGTCTGTCTTCCCAGACATCTATTATGGCGTATCGCTCTTACCATCGGCGTTATTGATTGTATGGACGTTATCAATCTTATTTTTATGCACTTTTAAAAACATTATTGTAAGTTCTGGAATAACGGCGTTTTATGCAACTGATAGGCTGTATTCACAAAACTAAACCGTATTTAGTTTGTTTAGTTTAGTTTAATTCGCGTAGGTACCAAGTTAGGAATGACGTTTTTTCTTATGTTTTATACAGGACTTGGAAGCAAAGAAATATCGAAGAATATTGGTGGATAATTTACAAATATGGGAGATCTTGAAGTGTTGGAGTCTTAAAACTTAAAGGGCGGCTGTTTCAACTCGAAATCTAGTCAATTAAACTACATGGAGAATTAAGAAATATTAGATGAGTTTCTCATTCTAATCTTTTTAATCCCGTATTTAATGTTTATTATAAACGAGGTACGTTGTTTAATTTAAGTGGGGGGATGGATATTAGACGGTTTACTTGTCTATTTTTCACCAACTAAAAATGCATTAAATTATGCTCAAATTTAAAAAAAAATCAAGTAATGTGAAATTACTTGAACCTAACCCGAAACAATATCCTTGTTGTATTGTGGGATTTAACCTTATCGTTTCAAATGTATACCCAAATTCCATAAATATGAGTGAGATGGTGATGTGTAGACTTTAAATTGGCTAGTATATTATTCGAGTCCGCAATAATGAGTCTATAGATTTAGATGGAGTAACTTGTTTAATGGTAAATTTTAGGATTACACCAATGTTTTACATGTTGCTTATTAACTAACTTACATGGTACGTTTAACCCCTATAAACCTTTGTTTATCTCACTTTTAAGAGTAAGATACCCTATAGAAAAACCGTAGAGTTCGATCCTTTAGAAATCACAATTATTTGTTTCGTTAACCTTAGCTACCCTGTTAGATTAAGTGTTATTTTACAGTTGCAGATTGCTTAAAGTGGTAAAGTTTTATTTTCATCTTGTGTCGAAAATTTTTTATCTTTGGTAGGTTGGAGGAAATTTGCACATCGCAAATGGAATGTATATTTATAGTCAAACTCGTTGTAATTTTTACTACCATTGCAATTAATGGTACGTCGTAAGATGAAGGAATTATCAAATGAATTATCCGGAATTATTATGATCGTGAAGATGGTGAAACTACATTGAGTTTTGTAGTATAGTGTTAGCAAAAAAAAAACAAAAAAATTAGAAAAATTGCAACAAAAAAGAGAAGAAAAAGTTTGAAGATAATCGTTTCGCAACTACCGAAGGAATTACACGAAGGTTTGATTAATCGTTGATACAAATCGACGATGTAGAGTATTGTACAAAGTGGAAGATATCGTCGCTTACCTTGTAAAGTATGTAAAGTATGGGATGTTTGGGAAGTTGACCGTTACGGGAACGCCAACTTAGGTTGTTGTTTTTTATCTATGATCAATACGTTGTAAATAGTTGTGTCTTTATCATGGTAACGGTCGGTAAAAAGTGTCTTGACTTGTATTTTAGACTTATCTATTTTTTTATAATTATTTATTTACGCGAATGATGATTGATCGAGCATGCATTCTATTCGTCGTTACGGCCTTGAATGAATTTCTCAGCTGCTTGTTGGTTTATTACTAATGGTGAAAGTTGAAGATCACTCCTTATATCATTTCATTCCTAACAGTTGGTTAAATTCGAAAGAGGATGTGATCGAACACACATGTCTATTCCGTCGTTACGGCCATGTATGTGTGCTTCAGCTTCCTTGTTGGAGCGGTACTTTTGGTGAAAGATTGTAGAATGATCAACCCTAAGCCTTATCTTAAAACACCCCTATATACCTTTTATAAATTGTTACTCTTTAGCTTTAGCGGTGGAGGTGGAGATGTGTTTTGCCAAGCTTATGATAGAATACTATCTCGACCGAGCACTTGATGTGAATTAGTTACCATGTTATCACATTAGACTTTAGTTGAGTGATTTGAGTGTTTTAATCTTCCTATTTTGTGAGGTGTTTGGTTGTGTTACTTGTAATAGATCAATACAAAATGCTTTAACGGAAAATATCTTTAGGGATTACATTTTTATAGATTCTAAAGGCTACTTGAGGACAAGTAGGATTCAAGTGGGAGGATATTTGATGACATATATAACGTTATTATATAGCATCATTTTTCCATGTATTTTAACCATTGTGTTATAATTTATTGCAAGAAATGTTACTTAATCGTTTATATTGAGAAAATTTGCTTTTTGTTAATTATGGAGTACTTGGTGATATTAGCTAAAGGGCGCATTATGGAGATTAAACGATGATATTTTGAGATGTTATCTATTATATATGATATGGCCGTTATCATCAAGGAAGATACGGCGTATCCGTGCCTACACTCACCAAAGACCAAAAAGGAGACAAGTCCCATACGTCGTATCCAGAGAAGATCAATACGACGTATTCAAGATATGGTATGTGAATATTATGGAAGATATCAAATGTTGAGTTCTTACTTCCATGAGAAAACGAATACGCCGTATCAATCCATTGCGATACGCCGTATCGAACGACTTTCTAGACGCCTATAAATACAAACTCAAAAACGAGTTTTTAAGTGTGGTAAATCTTTCTCGATACTAAACCACAAAAGTCAATTTTTAAGGAGAAAATAGCAGAATGGAGGTCTTGCAAAGCATTTCTAATCCGATAGAAGACAACGTGTATTTCTTATACTTTTTGTAACGTTTAGTTTTTGGTTCATTCGTTAACTCAGTTAGTTTACCTTGGCTAAAACAATTACTCTTGTATTAATTATATTGTTTAAAGGCTAATACCTTTGGGTATTAGCCATTATTATAAAGATCTGAATGTTTGGTTTTGTTTATATCTCGATGTTAAATTTATCATTGCATGCTTGTTTATGTTATAATTCTAGCTTGTTTACGTGTTTTGTATGCGACTATCATTAATGATGTAGTGTAAGGACCAAGTAATCTAGATGTGGATAGCTTAATATAGTGTTTTATACATTGAATCTTAGGATCACAAGGTATTGTCCTTCTAAAAATCGTTTGCTTAGGATACGTTTCTGGCTTAACTAGTGAAAGAAATTGCCTTTGGTTTATTGAACATGTTGACTAGTAGGTGTCTCTCGGATAATACAACAAATAATGTTCTGTTTCATTGATAGCTTTGGCAAGTGGATTATAGAGTATAAATTGCATTAAGCAGTAGTAGGTAACGTCTCTATGAGCTAAGGGTTAACAGATCACCATTGTTTTAATCCCTAAGTAGATTTTATTAAGGTAATAAGGATCTTGCTTTAGCGGTTGCTTTAAATGTGACATAATTAATGTGTTAGGTCTTAGGATGAAGTCCCGCTCTATTTGTCTAAGAATTAATATGCCTTTCGAGATAAGTACTCATTGCATGAATAACAAACCGACTTTGAATCGGATTAATTATGGCTAATATGTTTTCTATTATAGGCTCGTGCTTTTTATCTTCTTGTTATTTGCTTGTGTAGGTTAAAGAGTATGAATTGATAGTAGCACCAACAAATCCGTGCACTCTCTCAGGCTGAAACGCTTTTTTATCTGTTAGAATTAGGATTAGATAACATAGGTTTAGCATTTTGGTTTGACTTAGATTAGAATTAAGTAGATTAGATACAAAGTTAAATAATTAAGAGATTAACCTGGCTTCAAGTGTTCGACACCCTACTTACTACGAATCTACCACAGAATGGGTACACTGCCCGTTAAAGTGTTATTTTTTGTTAAGTCGGCAAAATATAAATTTAAAACTTGAACTATCATAAATAAATACCACACAACGACACATCAAAGCTTTATGATGTTATGGTAAATTCTGGAAAGTTTTATGAAATATCGAGTTAGGGAAGTCAGTTTTCCATAAACAAAAGCATTTTAGTTTGATCAGACAGCACGAGTCGCGCGGCTGGCTGTTCAGTGCGGTGGATCTGCAGCGCCGGCTGGAGTATTGTTTGGAGCGTTCGGTTAGTTTTCTAAATTTTGTTTTTGACTTAAAATCCAAACCGTAAAGAGTTACAAGTTGTTCCTTATATCGTTGGAAAGCTTATTGGGTCTACTTTATAATAATAATACTTCCAAGTCAAATGGTAATGTAATTTTATCAGTTCATTAAGGAATGACATAAGGTCATTCCCGGTCTTACGTTTTTATAAAAAAATTAAAATTTTTTAGTCATTTTGAGTTTAGAAAAGGGGCGTTTCAACTTGGTATCAGAGCCTTGGTCTAAGAGATCTAGGATGTCGCGTTAGGATTTCTTAGACTTAGACTTTTTAGGTACGTTAGAGAAAGGGTAGGTAGTATGTGCATAGTTTTTGCGACTTTTAAAGATACATGTGTAGAGTATTATATGACTACGCTTGGCCACCGTAGTGATAAAAATATGATACATATGTATAGTCAGAATCATTGAGACTATACATTTAAGGAAAATATAGGATTGATTAAGAGCATGAATTTGAAATGTTATTAATAAGATTGAATAAGCCTATAATTATACTTGATAGATTAAATTCTTATTTTCAGTAAGAAGAAAAGATGGTGAATGTGTGTCACAAGGAAGTTTTAAAAGCCTTAACTTCTAAAGGAGCCCGAGCTTTCGGCTAGTGATGTAGAGCATGATGGTAGTGATAATGGATCTTCCTCAAGCTCGTAGGCTCATTCAGAGATAAATCAGGTGCGAGAGTTAAGATTCTTAAGCTCAATGATAAAGAAGCAAGTAGGAAAGACAATTAAAAATGTGATGCCTTGTTTCATTAGTCAAACAACCAACAATCTCTAAAAGGTAGTTCAAAAGGAGCTAGAAGATTTTAAAAATAGAGGAATTATGAACGACTTTAGAAATGATATGGAAACCTACCGTGAATAAACGGCATTTGGTCATGTATGTGCAATGTTTAGTATGGAGTACTTGATCCAATCGCTAGTATTAGATGGCTTGTTGCAGTCAAAGGTGCTTTTCGTACTAATAATTGTAAAGAGAAGAATAAAGTTAACTTTGCTTCAAACTTCCTTCGTGATAGTGTTAAGATGTGGTGGGAAGGAAAAGTTTATGAGAAGGGTGAAGAATGGATAGGAGCGTGTACATGGAAAGAATTCAAGGAGTTGTTCAACGCCGAATTTACTCCTGCCGAAGAAATTGATAGAATTCGAGAAGAATTCTAAACCCTTACGCAAACTAGTATGGAGGTGAATGAGATGTGGAAATTTTTTAATGATTTGATTCGCTATTATCCCAAGTACCATGGAAATGAGAAGGTTAAGGTTGAAAGATTCCAAAGAATGTTACGTGATGATATTAGAGAGGTAATCTCCCCTTTCAAATGCACTTCTTTAGATGATCTTCTAAGTAGAGCACGGGTGAGAGAGGCGAATTTGTTAAGGAAGAAAAGTAAGGAGGATAAGGAGATCAAAAGAAAGTTAGAATTTGGAGACCGAGATGCTAAGAATCATAAGCAAGATCATAAACGAAGAAGTGATGTTACTCAAATCAAGACACCATGTAAGAAGTGTCACAAAACTCATCTTGGAGTGTGTCGGGCAGATTTGTTGGGTTGCTACAAGTGTGGTGCCTTAAACCACATGAACAATGATTTCAAGAAGTCAATGATCTTGTGTTATAATTACAATCAAGTAGGACACAAGTCAAACGAATGTCCAAACCCGAAGGTGATTGAAGCCAAGCCTTTGAAGTCAATCAAGGAAGAAAAAGTGGAGAATGTGAAGGTTTCAAATCCAAAAGCTCATGTTTATGTGATGGCCGCGAAAGAAGATAAGTTGGTGCATGATGTGGTTACAGGTTTCGATTATTTTTATTTCCATACACGCTGTATGTTGTACGACTGGGTGCAAGGTCTCGTTGTATCTTACGAATTAGCAAATTCTATCCCCAATAAGTAATTCTTCCCTCTAGAAGTAGAAATAGCCGATAGTAAAGTCATGGTTGTGTCTAATGTGTATCATGATGTGGAAATAGAAACTGACGATAGTACCTTTAGAATCGACTTGATTCCTGTTATGTTAGGAGTATTTGATATAGTAATCGTATGGATTGGCTCGATAAATATAATGCCAATATCTTATGTAGCCAAAAGCTAGTTCGTGTTATAAATCCTCAAGGTCGTGAGATTATTATTTATGGTGATAAAAGGAAGGGTGAGTGTAACATTTCACATTTTCAGGTCATTTTCCGACTCAATTATTGTTATTATTTATTTTTAGAGTTGTACGCGTTCGCTTTTAATTATTATCCTATAGTTAAATCGCGTAAATAAAAATAAATCATGTAAGGGCACCAAAAAAAATAAAGTTTACGTCAATAAGTGTTATATAATTATTAAGAAGATAATTTATAAGTTTTCATGTTCTATTTTTTTTATTGGTCACGTAAAAGGCTTACGTTTCGCAATAAAAATATTTAGACACACCCGAATACTAGACTCAAAACAATAATCATTTTTTAAACCTTAAACACAAGAAAATTATTCAATTCTTGTATTAATAAAACATTATGGCCGAATATAGGAAAGCAAAACCCATAAACCATTGGATACATACACAATCTTGTATAATTATCTCCTAATTAAAGAATGTACCATTATAATCTTAACAAGATTTTAAAACCTTCTTTCCTTCAAGCCTCTAGTCCACATGCCTTACAAACAATAGAAAATCTTCTAAGTAATGTACAAATAGGGATAATTATGATGTCTTTAATGTCTGATATTAGTAAAACACAGATGGGTAATAACTCACTTGGGATCCCTTCCTTTGTCTTGATACTGCGAATAAAATTACAAAACCATAGATTTGTAAATCTTAAGCAAATTTTGTACAAAAGTTTGTAATTTTAAGGAATGTATGGTGGTTTAAATCAATCTATTTAAGTTAACTGAACATAAATAAAACACTAATAGGGCGGTTTGAGTTTGATTAAGATCTAGGAAGCTAACTAATCTAAGCTATATAAACCACATGCATGACACAAACACTTTTGCAAACACTTAGCCACTTCTAAGCACAAACTCCTTTGTTTCCTTGTTTTGGGAACAGCCGAGACACAACACCATAATTTGCAAGAAAGTATTCTAAGGTATTCGGGTTAAACTAGGATTGGAATATACAATTGTACATATATGATTTGGGTTATACAAATTCGGGTTTACTACACACCACTCGACAACTATCTTAGAAGCTTGGGACCTTGTAAGTGTCTTAGCTTATGTCATGTTTAAGTTTCATGTTTCCCTTTATATGTCATAGGGCATGATTATCTCGTGTTAACAAACTAAAACATGAGTCGTGCCTATCATGGCACAACCCATGTTCACGTTTAGTAAATTGCAACAGTTAAGATTGTGTGTGCTCGGACATGATAAATGTAAAACGTTGATTTAAAAAATGGAGCTAAGTTAAACGTTTTAATTTTTAAATTACCTGTATGGGAACCAACGCGATTACTAACAACCTATACATGAATACTTGAAGCTGTACGTAAACTTTTCATTGTAAATTGGATGGATTTGGCTCGAGGAAAGGGTTTTATTTGGCTAAGTAGAGCGTTGCATGTGTTAAAACAGCACCATAGGTGAGCCAAATAAGCTCAAAGTGCTCGGTTTGTGGTTAAACACCACGAACACAAACCATACGCACCCACCATGGGCGTATATGTCTACTATTAGGCCATGTAGCCCACTAAGGGTCAACATGGCTTATGGTATTAGCTTATAATGGAATTAGGGTTCTTAACAAAGACTGGAGAAAATTACCGAAAAACTAACGGAACTTAGAACTTAGTAATAAGCTTACTGACAAAACAAGCTTATTAAACCCACAGTACATAATGGGCCAAACAGGCAATAGGCGTGACTATGGGTCACACATATTAATAACTTTTGAGCTTATTATGGGGTTAATATACTTATGGGACTTCTTATGGTCCCTTAATATAAATTGGAACCCATAAAATCGGACCTTATGGGTAGACCCCCATTATCGTGGCCAAAATGGGTCCATTAAGCCGAACGAATAGCTTGAACAGCTATTGTGAGGTTATGCGCTTTTTGAGCTTATTATAGACTTAGAAAGATATGGACCTAATTTAAGCAAGCCAAAACATGTACAAACCTTACCGAGTTCATAATGGGCCCAAAAGCCCATTAACAAGACCTATTGGCTTATGAATAAGCCGAACCGTAAAAACAACTTAAATATAATCCTAAGTGCTTAATAAGACTAGAAAAATAAGTTGAACAATGTATGAAACTTAAGGACTTATGGAGCTATTGGATTAGGTTATTGGGCTAACGAGCCAATAAGCACAAATAAGCTATCGAATTTATTTTTTAAGATGTCACAAACTTATATGGCTTATTGGAGTCAAATAAAGCCTTTTGCCACTTTTTAAAACTTATTTGGACTTAAAATGTAAATTTTGGAAGTTAAAGGACTAGAAGTGTAAAACTTAGAACTTGAGGGTTAAACTTACGCCCCCCCCCCCCCCCCCCCCCCCCCCCCCCCCCCCCCCCCCCCAAAATTGAATTCTCTATAGTTTAGGGACTGTTTTTGTCACTACTGAAACTTAAGGGACTGTTTGAAAATATAAGGACCAAAAGTGTAACTTTTCTAAAGTTAAAGGGCTAAAGGTGTAAACATGGAAACCTAAGGGTTTAAAATGTAAATAACCTATTTTCATAAACATAAGGATGTTTTTTGTTGTAAATTTAGAAACATAGGATGTTTTATGAAACAAAAGTGATTTTATTAAACTTAAACGTATCAGACAAGTTATTAATATTTATCGGATATTATACAAATTTCATAAACCGATTTATAAATAGGTATATTTATTAAAAACGCTTATACATATACTTGTACGTGTGTAGTCGCATACCTTTCCAAGAGCCAACAAGTAAAGACAAATACAATAAACATGTGCACCACCACACAAGTGATAACAATATATATATACTAGCAAATTATTGTAGTTTATACAAGAGTCGTTAGCCTAACTTGTAGATAAGACTGGCCGAATTTACTTAGGTATTTGACGGTGTGATCCATTTGCCATACTTGGATATATTTACCATTCAATCAATACTCAATATGAGTTCATAGCCCCACTTTTACTCGTTTTGGATAAATGTTTTATATCTTTTGGGGTGAGAAACATGCTTTGTTTTACAAATTGGACGTAAGTGTACATTTTATCATGATTACGTGTTTGCCTAAGTAGCGATAACCCTTTGAGCCCATTATCATGAACTGTCAATTACTTTGTGTGAGCGCGAATGTTATAAATAGATCTATCGGGGTTGACATCCCCATCCGGGTGAGTAGCTCTCACTGGTGTCACGGAGTGAACCAACGGACAGATGTTGCGGGCTAAAACATTATCACGGGCAATGTGGCAATATTTATATTGCATTCATACATGTCGAGCTTCGGTGTCATGAGCTTAGGGAAACGTAATTACATTTGTGATGTTTGCATATGTTGCATTATCATACACTTGAAATCTTACGGTCCTACATTTCATTTACATAAACCTATGAATTCACCAACTTTATGTTGACGTTTTAAGCATGTTTTTCTCAGGTCAATGATGCACGAGGTGCACAAGATACATTGGGATAGTCTTTTGGGTGTCATGCATAAAGATTTGGAGTCATTATATTTCAGGACGATTGTTATGATCTAGAATCTTTATTTCAAATGTTGAACTATTTAAGCCTTCGTGCTTTGTATCAAACAATTTCAATAAATCCAATGTATCGTATTTTAAACGACTCTTTTTGAGGTCGTTCTCATATCTTGTGCTATTGATCTGTAATGTAACGCTCCCGGATACACATTATTCCGCTGCGACCCAATTTGGGGGTGTTACAGAGTGGTATCAGAGCCAAGGTTATAGAGAACCAGGTCAAATGTTTTTACTTGGACTATAACCGTTTTCAAACATTGCATCATACAAAAGGTTTTCACGGGACATACATATACTAGTTGTTTGCATTAGTAATTGTACTAGATGCATACATGACATACACTATCGAGTTGCATTAGTTGGTTATACATGATGCTTACATGATTCATATACGTGTTCATATTATACTACGTATATTACTATAAGGGTCTTAAATATATACACATATATATGCTTACATTCCCTTATGCATACTCTACAATTATTTATATAAGGGTTATTTATATAAATACTAGAACAATTCTCAAAACATTACGAATAACACAATGGTCTAAAACTCATACTCAACCTCAACACATTATTTCACAACATTTCACTTTTGAAACACGACTTTTGGAATGGAACAAATTTTAAATTATTACTCTGTGAGTTTGAAGAATCATGCGTCCTAGAAGAGCTCCAGTTGCCAGAAGAGCTCCAGTTGCTAGAAGGGCCCCATCTGCTAGAACCGCCAACAATCTTGCTAGAAATGCTAGCACTACTACTGATGCACCAATGAGTGCTGCTGCCATCAATCAGCTAATGGAAACACGAGTCGCTGAAGCACTTGCAAATCAAGAACAACCAAGGAACAACGGTGGTAATGGCGATGGTAGCTAAAATTCAAGATCAGGAACTGAAAGACCTACGCGCACTTCGCGTGAGTATACCTACAAGGATTTTCTGAACTGCCATCCACTTAACTTCAAGGGTACTGAAGGGGTAGTTGTGTTATCCCAATGGTTTGAGAAGATGGAATCAGTGTTCCACATAAGCAACTGTGCTCCAGAGAACCAAGTTAAGTTTGCTACTTGCACTTTCATTGGGAATGCCCTTACTTGGTGGAACTCCCACAAGAAGGCGGTTACACAAGATGTTGCTTATGCCATGGACTGGAAGGAATTAAAAAAGATGATGACGGTCAAATACTGCCCAAGGGGTGAGATTAAGAAGTTGGAGATTGAACTCTAGAACCTAAAGGTAAAAGGTACTGATATCC
>BQNB010019429.1:35998-55340 GCA_026074375.1 Tanacetum coccineum | reverse complement strand
ATGTTTAAAAAGTAAACTATGAAATTTTATTAATATTGAAAAGAGGTTACAAGATTTAGAAAATTGAAATTACAATAAGCTAACTATTACAATAAACTGATTTAAATCTAAATTAAGCTAAAAACAAACTATGCTATTCTAAATGCCCGTGTGAGTGAGAGGAGGCCTCCTTTTATAGGCAATAGGAGATGCTTCTAGGTCCTTAGTGTGCTAGTTGTGTGAGATAGTTGAGTAGCTTTCATCCTAGCCCTTAAAATTCAATCATTCCCTTTTAAGTTAATCTCAACCCTTCATTTGATATGCGTGATTATGGATTGCCAGCGTGGCACTCTTAACATGCTTTCCTCATGTTCCAGGGGAGCGTGTGAGGTGTAGGAGGATATGGTGAGGGTGAGTGAACAGGAGATTAGGGGTTAATTTACCTTGATCTCTGTTTTTGGGGTTAAATCATTTTTGGCGGTAAAATTGGTTTAACTGGGAGAAGATATACAGTGTTTGTTGACCCGGTTTTGGGTACTTTTGACTTCGGGTTATTTTTAAGTAAATGGGAGTGGGCCGGGTTATAAAGAAAATGGGCCAAGGGTCTTGTGTAAAGGGTTTTGGTTTTTGGTTATTTTGGACTTAACGACCGTTAGTCCATTGGTAATAAAGGACTAACGGTGTTATTGGTTTAGGGACTTTTGGTGAAATATTTAACATTCAAGGGGCTATTTGGTAATTTTAAGGGTTTGTCTTCACATGAGTTGACCAAGTTTGACCATGGTTGACTTTTGTTGACCTTTGCTTGATAAATTCCCGGCTCTTGTGTACTCCTTCTGTCTTGTGTTCGTTTTTGTCTGGTTTTTTGGCTCTTTTCTTGTGATTCTTGTAATATCCGTACCTACACATCATAAAAGACAAAATATACAATATACAAGCATAATATATTCATTTTTCATCTTTTAAGGGTCATTATTGGTATAAAATGGATATGTGATTTCTCACATATCAGTAACTTTGGTTTAAATGTGTTTAATATGAATATTATCATATTGTGTACTTATGAATTAAGCTGTTTAGGATTTGGAAGTATTGGCTTAGATTGTAAAGTATAATAGGAGACTTGAGTATTTGATGGATTGAGTATTAGTCCTTAGTTATAGACTAGCCAAGGTATGTGTTGATGTTGTTTGATGATTGATGAGTTTGAATGGTTATAGCTATTTGATTAATGGAGTATGTTCATGATGCCAATATATGTATTGAAATGTTATACATATTCTAACCGGTTACTTACTAAGCGAAAGCTTACGTGTTTAAGTTGCGATGTTTTGTAGGTCCAATGTGAAGAAGGTAAAGGCTTAAGATTGAGCACGGGTTAGAAGGTGTAATTACTTGTAAATTATAAGCATAACGTAGGATGTCGAGCTTGAGTTAAGGTTGAACCCCCAAGTGTCGTAAAACCCTTTGTAAATGTCTTGTTAATGTTGTTCAAGTCAAGGTCTTATACTGGAATAATGGTTATGTATGTCTTTAAAGTGTTTTATGTGAAACGGGTCAAAACGGGGTATTTGGTAAACCCGTAAGTTTATATGTTTTGGGTCATTTAGACCACAAACAAGTATGGATATGATGTATTATGTAGTTTTAATGAATTCAGGAGATTTTTATGAAATATCAAGTTCGGAAAGTTAGTTTTTCATAATAAATGTCCAAAATAAGTTTAGGTATGTGTCCAAGTGTAAGGAGCCGCTCGGCTGGCTCACCAGCCACCCGGCTGGCCATCCAGCCGCCCGGCTGGATGGTTCTGCAGATTTAGGAATTTTGTTTTTGACATAAATATCAAACCGTAAGGAGTTAGAACGAGTTCCTTATATCGTTGGAAAGCTTATGGAGTCTACTTTATGATAATAAAACTTTCAAGGGTCTAATTGTAATGTATTTTAAAAAGTATATCAAGGAATGACACAATGTCATTCTCGGTCCTACGTTTCCGTAAAGTTTTCGATTTTAGGTCAAATTTTGAGTCGGAAAAGGGGCGTTTCAACTTGGTATCAGAGCTTCGGTCTAAGAGAAGTAGGTTTCCAATATAGGTTGCCTAAACTTAGACCACTCATAGATGCGTAGGTCGTAATTTTAAGGAACAAAGAATATGAATGCCTTAGTATAAGGTAGATAAGTGCTTGCGGTAAATATAATGATGACTCTTAGACATATTAATGATTATGAAATGTGTATGGGTCATTGATTATGTGAATTTGATGTTGATTAGAATGTTAAGCGTTTATTAGAAAATTTATAATTGAATATGTTATTGTAATTACATGATATAAGTATATGAATGTTACTTATATGTCTAAATGTTATATGAATGTGGGATGGTATGATTATATGAGAAATATAAGCTAATTAAATGTATAGATGTTTGATTTTTGAAAAAGGGTGCATACGTGAAATTATTATGTATTGAGGGTAAGTGTTTAATGCGGAATTGTATGATTATATGATGAGAGGTGTATAGTATGTTAATTATATGTCTAGGCGATGTATGGTATGTATATGATGATATGAGTTTAAGAAATGCTTAAGCCAAGATAAATGCATAGGATTGTATTTTAATAAGTAATAACGAAAGTATGTAAGTATGAGCTAAGTAATGTGAAGATGTTTGAATTATGAAAAAGTTACTTAAAGAAGAATTATTGTATGAAGAGTAAGCGCTTATATGAATTACTAATAAAGGAATGAAGTACAGGGGGGGGGGAGGTAGGGGGGGGAGGGGGGGGTGGGGGGGGATAGATTAGAGAACATGAATAAAGTATAATGCAATAAACGACAAGGTAAGTACCCAGACGGTATATGTGATAAAGAATGAATGCAATCCTCGTTGATATATTGAAAGAGATGTAAATGATAAGAAAAATGGGTAGATGATTTTAACCTTAAAGGTAAAACCAAGATAAATGAATGAAAAAGAATGAATAGAATCAATATTAAATGAATGAAAGATGATTCAGTGATGTAAAAACTATCATAAACTGCTTTAATAAGAAGATAACCACCGAACGTATAGACAAGCGCAATAGTTAATCGATACTAAATTATGCAATGGTTATATTACAATTGAAATATGAAGTCCAACTAGGTTGACAAGAGAAAGAAAAATGAAATGTGACAAACAAATACGTAATGTAAAAACATGAGAAAGACAATTATCAAATGATCTTAAATAACAAAAAGAAAGATGGATGAAGTGAGAGCTAAAAATTACGTAAGTCAATAAAAATGAAATGAAAGTGTATGATTAGAAAAGTATGTAGATGAAGAAAAAGAGAAGAGTGATAAATTAAAGTATAATTCCCTGGATCCCATTCTCGTAAGGTTGGTTTAAACCACAATGGACTTATACTGGGAAAATCCCTCCATACGGGAGAAAACCAAATAATGGAAATGAAGGACCAACGCAGAGGTTGGTGATATACAAGGGTTCTCGAAATGGTCAAATCCTATACGGGGGGAAAGCCAAGTTGTTCTTACTTGAAAAAGTCTAAGGATAAATGATCCTAAGACTACAAAAAGAACGATAATAAAAATGATGAGATAATTTGAAATGAGATAAATATAAAGTAATTGAGAAAGATTTAAGCAAGGTTCGAGTGTTATTACGAGTAAATAAGTAGTGATGGGGATTATAATCTCATTATTTATTGGGAACCCTCTTTCCGAATCAAATAACAGAAATGTTGTGAATCACCCTGAACCATAAGAATATATTACTTTATTTTGCATTTATTAAGACGCTTCATACTCAATGTAAAATAAACAAATATATATAATGGGCTTATGTATTCTTCCCCCTCGCATAGACATGATAATAAATTAAGTGAAGTATGATAAATGAATTTTTACGATTAGTTATAGAACGTCTGTAGTGAAATAAAGAAAAGGTGAAATAAAGAATTTAGTGTACCGTTAACTAGAGACCATGGGAAAATAAGTTTTTTAGACATTAAGGAGTATAGTTCAAAGTATATAAGTTGAGATTTATAAAGCCAAAAGGTATCGAGTTATCTCAATTGTACTTATAGTTCCTTGATGAAAAATAACTATTAAGAAGTAACGAAAGCAAAGTATTATAATGGAAACGATATCAAAAAATGTCCAATATGTAATTACGCTAAATAAGAAAGGTATTAACTAATGATGAATTATGTTCAAGTTCAATATAAGTTATTAATTTCTTTCACAAGAAGCCATTAGTTCCTGTCCTTTGAAGATAAGTTAGAAAAACCGTCAATCAAATGACCATCAAGCTACTCTTATCACATCAAAAAAAATAATTCCCTCACCCTCCCATTACCCATACACAACAGCCATCCGTATACTATCAACACATATAGGTGGAAATTAAATGAAAGGCCGTGCTACCACCATACTCCCCCTTCACCGTCACCTACTCCACATACACCATTCCACTCATGGCTCTAATCACCACCCCCTCTTAAGTTGCGATCAACAAGAACCTACACTATAAATCGCCATCTCCCCATACCATTTCTTACCTCCCATATTCCCCCGAAATAAATCAAACACAACTACCTCCTTCTCTTAAAATCTTCCTCCCACCACCCACCCCTTTCCTTATCATTAATACCCTCCACACTACCTCCCTCCCCCTAAAAACCTACAAACCAACCGCGTCCATTGGGCCGCACCTCAATCTAAATCCACATTCCAAAAAACACGCTAAGAACTTCCCTTCCTAACAATAAAGTTTACAACCCCACTCTATATCCAACTACACACGCCGTCACCCAATTCAACATACACATTTAAAATACCGCTCCCTACCACATACACCCAACAACTCCCTCCACCTACCGAGACCTTGCCAGCCCTAATAACCGTATTACACATCCTAACAGCACCTAACAACATTCACCCACCCACTCCCCCACTCCCATTCCCATCTTGTTCCCCAACATTTTCCCCCATCCCCCATACTTACCCACCACGAGCACACTCACAACCAAACCCCCCGCACAACATCCCTCCAACACTCTCCAGAATTATAATATAATCTTATACTCAACGTCGGAGCTCCCCCCTTCCGTCCCCCTCATGTATAACAAGAATCATATCCAGCTACCAGAATTAGACTCTCTACCCCAACCTCTAGACCTCAAACACCACTCGCCCACCTATGTCAAGAGCTTCTCACCCAGCCAAACAAATCAAACCCCATAGTATACAACCTCCAAACTGAACAACGTGGCCAACGTTCAAATTTAAACATATACGAAAACAACCGCCATCACCAAATAATTATGAAGTGTGCCATATGCAACCGTCCCCAAAAAAGCAAACATCAACAATTAGTGAAAAACGTTCACATCACCCTCACTTCACTAACCACATATCTCCCATTCCAATTAACATCAAACCATCCATTCTCAATTCTACCTAAACCAAGTGAGATACACCACCCCCACAACCCCATCACACACTCAAACCACATACACCAATATTAAACTCTGCCTCCACACCAATTCATCTTAACACTATTCCCTTCATCCAATAACTTAGACCCAACTCATAATTCCTACCCCTTAACTACACCGAAAATGAATCCCATTGATAAACCACATTAACAGACCGACCTCAATTATAATCAACATCCAAATCCTTATAAACTGTTCAAAATTCCGTACAAAATTCAAATCACACCATCCCTCACATCACCAATCCTACAAATCATCAATTCTACAACTCCAATTACCGACTTCCACTTCCCCCCTGACATATATCATAATAACTTCATCAAGTACAGCAAAAACCACTTACATATTAAAGCCCTAAGAGCCATAATCAAAAACACTCCTACCCACATATCTAAATCCATTGTAAACACTCACAAATGCAAAAAACAATCCTACATCAAAGACCATCGAACTTTCCCGGACCATATACAATTAATGTCCCATAACAGCCCATTAAACTACCCCCTAACCCAACCCACATCTACCTCACCTCTATAGAATAAGCTAATGTAAATAGTTAGGACCCATTGTGACAACGAAAAATTCTTACTCTAAGGTCATGGGAATAACCCCAAAGTGTTAGAAAAAACCCTTTGAAAATGTCTTGTTAATGTTTGATATCAAGTCCAGGTCTTAAAATGTGAATAATGGTTAAGTAATACAATAAAAAGTGTTTTTAATGATGAACGGGTCAAAAAACGGTGTTTTTTGGAAAACCCGTACATATTAGTAAGTTTTTGGGATCATTAGAGCGCACAAACAAGTAAGGAATCTGATGTATTATATAGTTTTAAATGTATAATACCCTGGAGATTTTTTAAATAAATATCAAGTTTGGAAAGTTAGATTTTCAATAAAAAAGGTTGTCCAAAAATAAGTTTAGGGTTTGTTCCCAGGTGCAGGGAGGCCGCCCGTCTGTATGGTTTCGACAATTTAGGGGATTTTGTTTTATTGGACGTAAAATACAAAACCGTAAGGAGTTACAGAACTAGTTCCTTTATATCGTTTGAACATCTATTGAGTCTACTTTTATGATAATGAAACTTAAAAAGGGATCCTGAATGTGAAATGAATTAAAAAAATTATAATAAGGAATGACACATGGATGTCAATCCCCCGCGGTCTTATGATTAATACGTATCTCTCCGTCGTAAAGTATTTCAATTTTTGGGTTATAAATTTTGTAGTCTCACCAGCCACCCGGCTGGCCATCCAGCCGCCCGTCTGGATGGTTCTGCAGATTTGGGGATTTTGTTTTTGACGTAAAAACCAAACCGTAAGGAGTTACAACGAGTTCCTTATATCGTTGGAAAGCCTATGGAGTCTACTTTATGATAATGAAACTTTAAAGGGTCTTATTGTAATGTATTTTAAAAATTATATTAAGGAATGACACATGGTCATTCCCGGTCTTACGTTTCCGTAAAGTTTTCAATTTTGGGTTAAATTTTGTGTCAGAATAGGGGCGTTTCAATAGATTGCCCACGCGTGAGAAGGGGAAACATCTGAGTTATGGGGGTGTCAAGATAAAATGCAATGTTTTTGTCGAGCCGAACTGGACTAAACGATCTATTTTTTACTAGCTTGAGTATTAGTCTTTTTGTTATATGTCATGTTTGCATAGTAGTGATCATACGAAAGCTTAAGAATAAAGAAGATAAGCTAGAGAGTATTTTTCACCATTTTCTAAATTTTCATTTCCAAAGAGAAAATAGAAATGGGAGGAAGAAGTGAATTACAACAAATGTAAAGTCTTGTATAAATACCCCTCCTAGATGGGTATTTATACTTATTGCTTATCCTATTTTATTTTCCTAACTTTAGTTAACCTTTGGTTAACACTTCTTTAAACTTGGGACCATGATAGATACTTTATTACATTATAATTAGCTAATTATAAAATCTTATTTTTATTTAATCTCAAATTTATCTTTCATAAGACCAATTCCATATAATATTTAACCATTTTTTTGTGAACATTAACAATTCTTCCCCCTAAGGGTTGATTATTACAGACGCTTCATCGTCGATAGAATTGGTTTTTGATTGACAAAAGATTCCCATCTTCTCATTTGCTCGTGACTTAGTCGCTTGGTTATTTCTCTTTCAAATGCTCTTAATATGTCACGATCGATTTCTACAAGCACTAAGGTGGTTTTCTTCCAGGGTTCTGCTTTAATAAGTTGTCATTATCACCTATTTTCAACACCTTTTTCTAATCGTACGGCATTCACAAAACTTCACAATCTTCGTCAAATACATAACCCGTTTCTTATTTTTGTTGTTCAGATAAATCAAACCTGTAGATGGCTTGTCAACTATAGAGTACGATTCATGTGCTTCAATACCAGGAAATGTCAATGTTGGTGTGATTAAGTTGACCTTGATTTGGTAACTCTTAATTCCCAACTGGAAATCATGAACTCTCTCACAGATCACACGACTTCTTATGAACGTTATTAATGAATTCATCAACTTGGTTTCTCGATAATTGACCTTCTTGTTCCGGAAAATATAATACAAGTCTTCAATATCATTTTTGTTCAGATACTTAAAGTCAGCTTCAGAAAAACTATCCGGCTTATCATTTTTTCTCATCATAATTATTTGTTCCATGAAATCCAAACCATGTGGTTGATCAGTAGTTATTCTGACAACTTCTGTAATCCTGTGATTTGAGAAATAGTCTTCTAGAATACTTCTAACTCTTCTTTGATTTTTCTTGTACACTCTTTTATGCGACGGATCTTTCCAATGTTAAATTGATAACCGTGCTTCTTCGTTGACAGTCTTGAATTCTTTTCGAACCTAAGGATTCATCTTTTCTTCCAGATCAACTTCTAGAAAACATTCTGAATGTATCTTGTGGAGCGACAGAATATACTTCTTCTCCTCAGTATTTCCATACTTTAGAAAGAACAAATCTTTGTTATACAAATACCTTGAAGGTTCATTTGGATTCCTTTGTGGTCCAAAGAATACGAGAGGTTTTGGTACTAGACGTCTTATATCCTCTTGTCTGCTTTCCCAAACTATCTGATTCTCTATAAAGTTCGTTGTTTGTTCCAAATGAGAGGCATACTCTTCTGCATTCTTGAACTGGTTACTTAACGCATCCCGCGCGTTTTCATTTTAAAACCCTAATATGACCCGTTTTGCTTCCTAGCTTAACGAATCATTATTTTAAACTTGCGTTGCGTTAAATCTTCATATTTTAGTTTATTATATCTTATAAATGTCTATTGAAATGTTAAAATAAGCTTGCATGGCAATTTGGACATGTTTTGTAAATATTATCCATGCAAGGGGTATATATAGCCAATATCTCAATGTGCAACATTTCTTGCATAACTTAATTTAACTGGACTCACTGCACCTATCTATGGTCAATTCTTATCTTCATATATTGTCAAGCAATCATCATAAAATGTTCCAGTCAATAATCATATATCATATTTACAAAGTAACAATTATCCATTTAATGTGTAATTTGCACATGTATATCCAAAATGTGCAGTTTAAAACGTTATGTTGCCTCTTAAACCCTAAATTCTATGAAAGATTTAACATCTAAAGTGAATGCACAAGCTACTAAAGCATATTGTTACCAAACATATACATCTCATTTGAAATATTAAATCATCTTCAAAGTCAAAGGTAAAAGTCTTAAAAGCTCAATATACAAGTCATTAAGCATGATCTCTAAAATAGCCGTTTTACCTTTGTTTTCATTCTATTTTCTTCACCATAATTTATGTACAAGCTACTACACTCAATATACAATGTGTAAACCCTAATTATTCTATTCATAAGCTTTCATACATCTTTTTGCACTCAAAACCCTAATTCAAAACCCTAAACCCTAAAACCGAGCTAGTTTCTAAACCATGACCCGTTTCTTGATTTTTATCCATTGTAAACCCAAAACCAACATAAAATAACGTAGTAATAACTTAATTTACAACATTTTCAATCATTTCCCTCATTCCATTTCTCATTTTACTTCATTATTACAAGAAATAACTAGAAACACTAATTAAGCCCTATTGGAACTTTTGACCCGTTTAACTGATTTTCTACCCGGGGGGTTTTAACCCAAACCACTATAAATTTTTGAATATAATCATTAATATAATAGTCTTGATCAGTAAACCTATCTTTTAATAAATGTACACGATTTACAATGCTCTTGAAAATCCTTAATTGAGCCCTAATGTACCCGAAACCTAAAACCTTTGCAAAGTGACCCATTTTGAAAGTTTTTCTTGCAACCAAGCACCTCAATGACAAGAACCTTACCTCCCTAGCTGCTTACAATCACCTCTAATCAAATATCTTCCTCATTTATAGTTAAAAATTGATCACATGGTTCCTTGTTTCTCCATTCTTAGTCGCGGCATACAAAGAGAAAACCACTTCAAAGTACTTCTGCTTCTACAACTCAATAAAATTGGCTTCTCCACTTCTTACCTAGCTTATACACATGTCCCATCTCATATTACAAGCTTACATTGAGCCTTAAGGGTGGTTCGACTATAAATAGAAGCCATAACACTTCATTTTTCTTCACCCCCCTTCCTCCTCTATAACCCTTACATAGAAGCAATACTTTGCTCTAAGAGATCCTAAGAGGTCTTAAGAAGGCTCAAGTTCAGAAAGGAAGCAAAAGAAACCAAGAAACGAAGCCCTGGAGTCGTTATTCTAGGCGTACGAAGCTAAAAGTCCCGATTCCGACCCGTTTCTAAGCTATAAGCTCAAGACCAGGTTCTCTAAGCTTATATTCTGTATTCATACCTTTATAATGTTCATATGATCATGATAAAATCATAATATAAAGCTTTGAACTCAAAAACCTATGTGCTTTACATTTTTGATCCAAAACCGTACACCCGAAACCCTAATTTTATGTTTTTGCTTAATCTATAAGCTAAGCTTGTAAACTATTGTTATAATCTATCCCAATAAGCTTAATTATCATTTTTCATTTTAAAACCCTAATATGACCCGTTTTGCTTCCTAGCTTAACGAATCGTTATTTTAAACTTGCGTTGCATTAAATCTTCATATTTTAGTTTATTATAACTTATAAATGTCTATTGAAATGTTAAAATAAGCTTGCATGGCAATTTGGACATGTTTTGTAAATATTATCCATGCAAGGGGTATATATCGTAACTTTCAGAAACTTATAACTAAAAGGACTAAAAATGTCATTTTATCAAAATTATAACTACAAGGGTCTATTATGTCTCTTTTTAAAGCTCAAGGTTTACTTTGTATATTTTAAAAGTTGAAGGACCAAAGTCATAAAAGTGCAAACTCCAAGGGTATATTTTGCCACTTTTCATACTCAAGGGTCTAAAATGTAACATTTTGAAAAAGTATAAAAATGTATTCAAAACCTTACAAAACATAACTTTAATTAACGCTTGACGTGCTTAACATTTCCAGTTATTGAGCAAAACGCTTAAAACCGATTATACCGTATCACAATACTAGGGAGCTTCATATTACGAGGTTTCATCTTGGTATTACGTTTTGACTGAGTTGTTGGGTTTACGATTTAAAGTGCCCTAGCTCCTCAAACGTTTACTGAATGACCTCTGAATTTTGATGGCCCGAACGGTTACAATACTCCATAACAATTCAATCTAAGATAATATTCATTATAATATAAAACATATTCAATCAAACTAAAACTTGATATATTACCCCAGGTTGCGTGTGACGAAGCCGTTACTTTCATTCCATATACCATTGCTATCAATCAAATTTCCCTATAACTATTAAGGTGAGATTTCATAGCCTCGCTTTTAAAGTTTTTATATTTTTAAACCCGCGAGGGGGATACTTGCTAGTTTTATACAATATCAATGATTTCATATGGATCCATTACTGTGAATTCATAGCCTCGTATTTCAATCTTTTTATAAACCCGCAAGGGGGATACATGCTATAAACATGAATGAAATTATTTCTGTATGCTATTTCAATTTACTATTGCCTAAGTAACTGCTTTGCCTTTAAGTCCCCATAATCATGAACCGTTAACTACTCTCCGTAGTAAGCACGAATGTTGTGAATAGATCTATTTGGATTGGACTCCCCGTTGGTGTACCCAGTTACGAGTAACCAATTGCACATCATTAGAAATTACGCGGGTATTTTGGCAAAGGTACTCGCAGGGGCTATAACGTATCACCATACCCTAAGGCTTCGGATTCATGAGCTAATTGCAATAATAAATATGTTTTTCAATAACAGGAACGTAACCCAATATCGCACTTGCATTTAACTTATTAAACTTAAACCTATGGATTTCACTCAACCTTTGTGTTGACTTTTTAGCATGTTTTATCTCAGGTAACTAATGGCACGGAGTGGCGAGGACATGAAGATGGCTAAAACTTGTTATCATTCACATTGTATGTAACTAGATTTTGGGACCTGCCTTTGTAAAACTCTGATTTTAAACGAATGATAACGTATCTTTTGAACAACGTCTCTTTTGAGTCGTTTTCTATGATTATGTTTGTTGTATCCATGAAGTAATACCCCAGATTAGCTTCCGCTGCTATATGTCAAAATGGGGGTGTTACAGATTGGTATCAGCGCCATGGTTATAGAGAACAAGGTCAAAACCTTAACTATAACCACATTTCTTTTTCTAGCCATCAAAGTCCTCCGTGCCACTACATTCCGGATCAGTATTTAAAGATACATAACTATTATACTATATTATGCCATAAATAACTTATGTTATTTACGACTGGGTTGTTAACAGAACGATGTCTTCTCCCAACCACTCTACTTCTGATATTGAGGATGCTTTTTCCTCTATGAATATTCTTAACTATACTTCGGTCTCATTGGATTATTTCCCAGCTTCATCATAAAGCAGTTCTTTTAACGCTTCGGAAAACTCTAAAGATAATATGATCCTACCAATATTCTCACCCTTCTACAATAATCCTTGTTTAAAGGACGTACAAGCATTTTATGCTAAGGAATCATCTATTCCACCACCAGATCCTATTACTCCACCAGCTATTTTAACTCCATCTCCGGTATTACCACCATCACTACTATTTGATCCCCGATATTTCTTTGTTCCTGAAGAATTATTACCTAAGAAGCAAATTCATCCCTCATCTTTTACGTCATCTAATTCATCTCGGAAGCAAGACCGTATCCTAGTACCGCCATCTTCCTCAACTTATACTCCAACCCCACCTCAGATATATGATATAGGAAAAAGTTCTATCAAGATGCATGTAAAACACCATGAGGAACAAATTGAAAGTATTGTGAACTACTTAGAAGAACTCTCTTTTCAATATATCGAGAAATTAGAAGAAAGACTGGTGAATAACTGGATAATCATACCAAGGGATTTTGTTGAAGTAAAAACCAAACTTAAGGAAGCTCGTACACAAATACGTAAACTACAGAAGAAGCATATGGGACAGAGAGACAAGATTTCTTTTGTTCGCTTTAGGATTTCTGATTTAGAAATGACCCTTGAGGATATCCAAGATCGCCATCAACTATATATGAAACACACTTCGTGAACTCCAAGACTACTAGATCGAAACCTTATCTTTATCGCTTTTTATCTAAGGACACCTGTCAGATCTTAGGTTATGTAAGATAAGTTATCTATAAATAAAGTTGTAATTCCATTTTACCTTACCATTTCAATATCATATATGTCATTTCTTGTTATCTCCGTCTTCCTCATCAATTAACTAGGCCACCACCCGATTATCCCTTCAATGAGTTTATCTATGCAGAGTTAGATAACTCATTATAAATCATACTACGACCACTGGGAGGTGAACTAATCCCAAGGAAATATAATAAGTCAAATGCTTGTTTGAACGTTCATATCTAAAAATCTTAAATTCCAAAACTTCCCGTTATATCCTACAATGTAATATCAAGGAATATGTATTTCTTGTTAGAACTTGCATCAAAATGGGAATTCACACAATGATATTCAATATCACTAAGTATGAAAATTTTAATTTTTATACAATGACTTGTGATATGACTATCATTATATGGATTCTTATTACATGTTGACAGAATGCCTCCCAAAAGGATGTCAACATCTGAAGCACCGGTCATGACTCATGCTACCATCAAGAAACTAGTTGCTCATAGTGTTGCCACAGTTCTGGAAGCACAAGCTGTAATGATGGCAAGTACAAACAATCCCAACTCTAAACCAAGAAAAACTCCTGTAGCAAGGAAATGCACTTACGAGAAGTTTACAAGTTACCAACCTTTCTACTTCAATGGTACGGAAGGAGCTGTTGGTCTCATTCGTTGGTTTAAACGGACTGAATTGATATTTTCTCGTAGCAAATGTGCCGAGAAGAACAAAGTGAGATTTGCTGTTAATACCCTCACTAAGGAAGCTTTGTTCTGGTGGAATTCATTTACCCAGTCTGTTGGAATAGAAGAAGCCTATAAGATCACCTGGTCTGAATTTAAAAGACTCTTGATAGAGAAGTATTGTCCTCAAACTGAGATTAAGAAAATGGAAGAAGCCATTACCATGACCCAGAAGTTAATAAAGCATGTAATGAAACACAATTCTGTACAAGAAACCAATAACCATAAACAAAAGTTTAATGATAAAAGAAACACCACCGACAACAATAACTACCCCAATGACCGCAACAACAATAACCACTCCAACAATCGCAACAACGACAACTATCAAAATAACCACAACAATCACAACCGTAACAATGATTACCACCACCAGCAGAATAGAAGACAAGAAACTGTTAGTACTTATCCTGCCAAAAGATACCACGGATACCTTCCTTTGTGTACAAGATGCACCCTGCATCACACAGGAGTTTGCACTGTCAAGTGTCAGATTTGCAACAAGATAGGTCATCAAACCAGGAACTGCAGAAACAAAGGACCCTCGAATTACTAGATTAGATCCTAGTTATAGTTATGTTAGAACCTAACCACAGGATGTGTGGTATAAATAAAAACACTTGTCAAATCTTGACTATGTAAAGTATAAGGGCAAGTTGTTCACGATATAATACAATTCCATTTTATACCTTACTATTTCATAGTACCGTTATCCAGGGTTGCCCCCTGATTTTGTAAAACCTACCTTTCAAAATTAATCTTATTTCAGCATCATCATTGGTATGGATTAATTATCCAAGTATCATGCCAACATTCTCTGCGACAAGAAAGTCATCCACATTCCTATCGACAGTGAAACTTTGATCATTCGAGGTGACCAAAGCAAAACCCGACTAAATCTTATATCCTATATAAAAAAACGAAAGGTATATATCCAGGAAATCCGTTTTTCTTCTTATCTTTATACCAACGGATACCATCCTTTAAGTACAAGATTGCCCCCTGGCATCACACAGGAGTTTGCATCGTCAAGTGTCAGAATTGCAACGAAGATAGGTTCTCAAAACCAAACTGGCAAAAACACAGGACCACTTGAATTACTAATTAGATCCTATTTAAATTATTTATAACCTAACCACAATGTGGTGGTATAAAATAAAAACTGTCAAATACTAACTATGTAAAGGTATAAAGCAAGTGTTCACAGATATAATACAATTCCATTTTAGTACCCTTACTATTTCAATAGTACCGTTATCCAGTTGACCCCTGACTTTTTAAAACCACTTGGTTGTGGAGTTGGGGATTTTCAAATTAATATCCTATTTCAGCATCATCAATTGGTATCGAGATTAATTACCAAGTATCAGGCCAATATTTCTGCAACAAAAAGTCACCACATTCCTATATGACTAAAACTTTGATCACGTCGTAAGTCCAAACAAAACCTCGACTAAATCTTATATCATGGTATGAAAAAACCAAAAGGTAAGTATCCAGAGATTCCAATTACTTCTTATCCTTCAAATATAATCAAATCACCGCGGTATTGAATAAACGACTATCACCCAGAATCAATGACTTATCCTATCAACTTCAAGGTCAACATTTACTCAAAAATTGACTTAAAGAGGCAGACTATCAGAAATTGAAGTAAGGAATGAAGATTATTCCTAAGATTGCTTTCAAACTAGATACGGACACAGAAAAATTCAAGTAATTTGGTTTAATTAACCCACCTACATAATTTTATAAGATCCTCATGAAATCAGGTGTGTAAACCATACTAACAAAATTTGATAAAGTGTACATCGATGATATTCTAATCTACTCTAATAACAAAGAAGAACACACAACATCGGAGAATAATTTTGAGAAAATACTTCAAAATGAGGAATGTAGGCCAATTTCTCCAATGTGATTTCTGGATCGGTTAACGTGTGATTTAATTGTCTCAATTATCCTCTTATAGTTTTTTATCATCTATCTAATACCGATTTTGATATCATGTTTTTATTCTTAGAATAGGATATTTAATAATCATCTTATTGAAATGAAAAGGACTCTTCTTCCATTTGAATTTAGGAAATTATAAACCTCCAAACTATGAAGTTTATAAATTATCAATTCCAAGGATATTGAATTCGGACTTAAAATGTCATTCGAACAAAACAATTTCTTTCACAATCCTGTTTGTACAAATAAACCCTTTTTATTCACTTAATCTTTAGCAGTATTACCTTCACATCTTTTCATTTCCAAATCAGTATCCCTCATGATTAGCAACTCTCTTTACAAAATTCAAAATCATTCGTGACATCTCTCTGACATTATAGGAATCGTAAATCTCGTGACGAGAATTTCTGTAAAGTGTGTGATGACGTAAACAACCGCAAATTTTCATCAATTTAAATATCTATCTATTAAGTGATCCACAAAGTATAACTATCCAATGGTTAACAAGCTAGTAGGAGACCATTAGGACTAGCATTTATGAGGATTAGAATGTACATGTACTTGTTAAGATCATTAGAGGATTTTGGTATGTGCTTAATTACACATACCATTTGCCTTTAAAAACGAGCTTAAATGACCAAAAACGTACCAAAAATACACTGTATTTGTATGTTTTGCATTTGTATTGTGCAGGAAACGGATATCCGACAAAAGGACAAAAAACGAAGCCAAAAACGACAAAACCAAGCACGGAATGGTAAAGCGTGAGAAAGACAAAGCCAAATCGAAGCCAAAGTCAACAAAAGTCAAAGTCAAAGTCAAGTCAACCCCGACAAAGTCAAAGGTCAAAACCGAAGCCGTAACCGAAGAAATATTAAATGGGCCCACCCGTACCCATCTAATGGACCGGGTCAGCCCATTTAAATATTATTTGAAGACCAAATCATGAAAAAGGCCCAAATTGTTACACAAGCCCATTTTCCCTTTAACATTATAACTGTGTTAAACCCATTTAACCCTTTCAGTTAGCATCGTTAGTCCACAAAGGACTAACATTGCAATATCACATATAATCCTCGAGGGCCAAACCTGCCAACCTCCAAAACCTTTTATACCACAAAGGACCATCGATGAAACAACTCTTTACAGATTGAGGGGCTCTTCTTGCCAACAAACCAAACTTCCACCCTGCCTTTTTGATAACACACTTTCCCGCCCAATAAAACCCATGTACTGTTCACGTTTCTTCCTTCTCCTTTTTACCCTGCAACCACGAAAAACCCATGGGTAAAGCCTTCCCCTCACCTCCACTACCATCCCTTGTCACATGATACCTTGCCAAGTTGGCAATCCCACACTTCCCAATCAATCCAACGACTATGATGAATCCAAAAGAAGCACAAATGGAAACCAATGGCTGAGATGATACTTGGAATCTTTCCTCACAAAGAAAACACAACAAACATAGCTTATGAAAACTCTAGATTTAGGGTTTTTGTATAAATAGTTCTAGTTTAGCCATTTAACCAGGTCGAATTTTTTTTTCAGTTTAAAGGCAAAATCTTGTAACAAAAAAAATATTTGTAGCAATTTATTTTCTGCAATTTTAATATACCTTGTCATTTTAATTCAGTCTTTTAATACTTGCATCTTAATTTCCTTGCAATTTAGTTTATTGTCACTTTAAAGTTTTCTTTAAATTAATGTCATTTACTTAATTGTCTTTTAAAATACTGTTTATTAAGCTTATTTATAAGTCCTTAAGTCATTTTAAGCCTTATTGTAAGCTGTTTTCCTTTTCTTTCAAGAAAAACTCAAAACTGCCAACATAAGGGAGTGTTTGGGTTAGTAGGTCAAACTGGGTAAAATTGGGTAAAAACCCACTTTGGGTCACTTGGTCTCTTTTGGCCACCTTTATTAAGCTGTTTTTAGGAGATTTTTCCAACATTTTAAGTTCTAAAGTTGTTTTAAGTTTTTTTTTGTGTTGTCTTTAAAAACTGTTGGACCAAAGCAGTGTTGATAGTGCTTATGGGGAAAGATTGTTTAAACCAGCTTGGAGTCTAGTTTTTGTGTCTTTTCTTTGTGTTCAATGCAGTAGAATTAGTCCCATTTGGTTAGCTTTGGTTTTACTTAAATTGTCATGTATTTTTCAAGTGTAAAAACTGCCTTCTTCATTACCATATCTTAGATGTTAAATAATGTTTTTAGACTTTGAAATTTGGAGCACAAGCTCACCTTGAGCCAAACTCCATCTGTTTTGACCTCTTTTTCATTATAGAGCTTATTTGACAGCTTATTTGTGGTTGTGCTTTTTGACTTTTTAAAACTATAAAAAACTCCCCTGGTGCAAACCAGTTTCTTTGCACCCTCTTTTCTTGGCTTATTTGTTCTATAAATTATAGTATCTTGGCTTTTCTAGAAAGCTAATAAGCTGGTCTATAAGCCCTATAAGGCTTAAGCCCCTAGGAACCCTTTAGAGTACTTAAAATAGGTCCCAAAGTGAGCCCTTAGGCCTGTTTATATGCCAGTTTGAGCCTTTGGCTTAAGTGCTTTTTCTGCTTATTTTTCGTATTATTTGTACTTATTTTTGTTGGTAGATGCTTATTAGGTTAGGATAGCCATCTTTTTTGTATTATCTTGCTTTTTGCTTAGCTTACTTTGCTCCCATTAGCTTAAAAGTTTAATTAGCCTTGGCCTTAGTACAATAATCTGCTCTTTTCCTTTGGCTTATTTTCTAGATTATCTGCCCTACTTCCTTAGCTTATTCTTGTGCATCTTGCTTATTAGGAATAGTAGATAATATGTTCTTGCTTATTTTTCATTTCCACTAGCTTATTTTTCCTTAAATAGCATAACTGTAACACCCCCAAATTGGGTCGCAGCGGAATAAGGGTCCGGGGCGTGTTACTTCATAGATCAATAACACAAGATATATATAGAACAACCAAAAAGTCATTTTAAAACTGATACATTGGATTTAACAAATATTTGATACAAATAGCCCGAAGCTTTAACTTGTTCCTGATTATTATTACAAAGATACTGGTTTACAACATAAAACAACCATATCTTTAGCATGACTTCCCAAAACAAAATCACCAATGTATCCTTGGCACCTTATGCTTACTGATCTCTTGAAAAATATTGCTTTAAAACGTCAACAATAATGTTGGTGAATTCATAGGTTTAATAAATCAAAATATGCAGGACCGCATGACTTTTCCCGTGATAATGCAACACATGCAGACATCACAAAACTAGATTACATTTTCCTAAGCTCATGACGCTGAAGCTCGACGATCTTTCTTGCAATAATAATATATATTGCAATTTCTGCCCGATTAGATATTCAACCCGAAAACATCCCCAAATTCGACATGCTATATGGTATGTGCTTAATTACACATACCTTTTACCTTTAAAAACAAGCTAAAATAACCAAAAACGGACTTAAAATGCCAAATATA
>BQNB010019429.1:0-34399 GCA_026074375.1 Tanacetum coccineum | reverse complement strand
GTAATTGAAGTAAGAACTAAACATTCACTTGATGATTGGTAACTTCACACTTATTTCTAACAAGCTCATTCATCATCTTGTAAAACATTGAGTAATACGATTCAAGTGATTCACCGTCCTATGAGGTGAACTTTCCATATTCCTAATACATATTGGTTTCAAGATCTTGGACATTGATTGACTCATCTTGTTTTAATCTTTTAATGGCTTTCCACATCTCCATAGCATTTGGACAAGCATCAACTGTGGATTAGATATAATTGTCTATCCCTGTGAGAATTATATGAACAGCTTCAGCTTTAGCATTCAATAGGTTCTTTATGTATTCTGAAACATTCTTATAGTTCTCCATGTACCCTTCTGTGGTGGTTTCTGAACTACCTTCTGCAACTGGAATTGTTCTTTTAGCCCATTTGAATTTGTAAGGTGGATGCTCAAGAAAATAGTGGATAAGTTCATGATTAGGTTTGGTGTCAATGTATCTCTTGATTCAGGATTTCCACTGAACATAATTACTCAGTGCTAACATTGGAGGACGATCTTTACCACTAGCTTCCATGATGGCATTGTGAAGAGCATTTTATGTTTGAGTTTGCATTGTGTTATTGGTAGTTGACATTTTAATGTTGTTGTGAAAGGATATCAGATCTCAAGTTTATGAAGTGATTGTTGTTGTGGATTTGATAATTGAAATCTAGTTCACGGGATTTTACAAGTCTTGATTAAACCAAGAAAAAAATGAGTACTTCGCAGGGTTTTACTAAATCAAGAAGAAACCGTGAAAATAGAATTGCTGATCGAAAAGAAACATGTCAAAATCGGTTGATGTGTCAAAATCGGCTAGAGGCAATTTCGGCTAATGTCAATTTCGGATAATGGCAATTTTGGCTAATGGCAATTTTAGTTAATGGCAATTTTGGTAATGGCAGTTTTGGTTGGCTAAAGACTGGCTATATCGGTTGAATGCACATTGTCTAAATCGGTTAACACAACTGGTCTAAATCAGTTGACCCAAATGGTCTAAATCGATTGACCCAAATGGTCTAAATCGGTTGAGCTAAATGGTCTAAATCGGTTGAGGTGCTAAACCGGTGGATTCATATGGCAAAATCGGTGGATTCATACTTTTTTGGAAAATCAACTTTTAAAACACCTAAAAGACACACTTTTTAATGTTTTTTATTGATTTCTCTTGCAAAAAACTAAGTATAACTAAGACACTCTTAACATAAAAACACAAACTTTATGGTTTTTAAGACCAAATTTTTTCCACTTTTTTAGATTTTTGAATGCTTTTTTTCTTTAAAAAAATGAACCACTTGGGGTGACCAAAAGTTAATCTCAAGAACATCAAACAGAACCACATAATCAGTTAATCTCAAATTCCTAATAGCAGGCAAGAGTAACATTTAGGTGACCAAAAGTTAAATTTAGACTTGAAATACTAATTACATTAAAAATATTTTAGTGGAAACTATTAATTTGCCTCATAATCAATTATTCATCCCACAAAAGATTATACATATAAGAACAAGTATGAGCACAAAAAAACCTTTTAAAATGCACATTAAAAAACACATTTTCATTAAAAAAAAAGGTAGGTCTTATACCTGCCATATTGGCACTAACACTTCCACGTGGGTTTTTATTGATAAGAGTGAGAATTTGCATATGTTCTTTTGTAAAAAAAGTGTCAAAAGAGGTCGAACCAGTGGAGGTAGAAGCACTTTTATATACCTTTGCACTACCATTAAAGGTTTTTCCTATATTATTACCCCCGTGATTAGCCTTCCATTATTATTACCCGCATGATTAACCAAATTTAAATTTCATTTAAAACGAGCAAAAGTGTCCAATAAGTTACACCTTTCAACTGTATGACCAATTAAACCATTGTTGTTACATAAAAGATTAGGATTAGGACCCCTATTAGTATTATCAGAATTCCTTTTGAAATCATTAGACTTAAAACTGTTAGACTTGAAAACAAAAGCAGCAGGTTGAACTTTACTACCAGATAAAGAACCAGGGTGAAGTCCCCTACGAGACTCCTCCCTAGACACCACTGAAAGCATCTTTCACATCAGGAAGAGGGTCTTTAGACAAGATATTGCTCCTAATAGGTTCATAAACATCATTTAAGCCCATTAAAAATTGCGTAAGTCTTATTAGCTGATTATGTTTCAAAACCCCTTATGAGCAGCACAAGTACAAGAAGGTAGTAAAGTCAAGGTATCAAATTCTTTCCATAAGGAGTTCAACTTATGATAATAATTAGGCATAGATAAACCACCTTGTTTCAAACCATTAATCTTATAAAAACACATTAAAAATCATAGAACTATCCATTTTATCATAAGTTTCCTCTAACTCGGTCCAAACAATAGAAGCAATTTCATAATAAACTTATCCTATATACAATTCAAGAGACAAAGAACTAAGTATCCAACCAAGACCCAATGGCATTACATATTTCCCATTGTTGGGCTAACACAACACTAGTAATAGGTTTAACACAAGTACCATCAACAAATCACATCTTATTCTTACCTTTTAAAGTAATTTTCTTAGCAGTAGATCATGTTTTGTAATTATTAATTCACAATTGGCACATTAGAATTATCATTGGAATGCAAGAACAAATGATTACCAGCATCAAGACCATTAATCAATACTTCGTCCATAATGAAAACAAAACATAAAGAAATAATAACAACAAGACAAAAGAAGAACAAGAAGATCAATCAAACAGAACACACCAAACAATCACAAATACCAGACAAACAAAGAAAAAACAACAAATTAACAAACAACACAAGAAAATAACTCACAAACACACCAAACCACACCGATGAATCAAGCAAGACACCTTTATGTAAGTAGAGGTGGACAGAGTCAGACTATGTCAAAACTCATTTTAGATAGGTTTAAGGGAATACAAATACGACTTACAGATCAATACCAACATCGGAAGACATGAAACAACCACAATCACTCTTGATTCCCTTAGTCAAGAATGAAAATGATCAAAAGGCAACCGATTATAAGCAAGAACAACCTAGAATCAAAAACCCCCAAATCATGAAGAAATTAGGTTTTAAGAGAAAAACCTAATTTCAGATCCAAGCAATTAACCACCAGAACTATTGATTAAACCCTTAGGAATACCAAATCAATCAATAGAATCAAGAACCCTAAATTTTTTTTATCAATCCTTAGAAATTAAAGATCACCAATAAAACCCCTAAGGATCAAGAACTACCAATCAAATCGATTGACAGCTCTGATATCATATAAAACTATCAGCCTATTACCACTAACACTCCAAATTATCATCCAACCAACCACCCTTTGGTGACTTATTCTTACTAATGAAGCTATAACAGATTATTCCTCAAATAAGTATTAACCAGTACGTACAAAAGAGAATTGTTGTCCCTAATTAGATGCAATACAAAAATACAAATCAGACCTACAATGAACCTCACTACAACTCACAAATGATATAAACATAAACTAGACTAAGACAAAGATCAAGATGATCAAATAGAATGAATCAAGACAATAACACTCTATTATTAACGTTTCTTTTAAGTGAAAAGGAAAGTAAAGTAAAGTAATGTAAAGAAAGAGGAAAGAGTGGAAAGATGTTTGATAGATTTTTGCATGTTCCACAGTTTATACGAAAGGAATGTAAATGAATGTAGTTTGTCAGATTTCATATTTTTGATGTTTGTAGAATTACTATTATAGCCTTTAAAATAATTTGCTCCATACTAGATATCCACTAAACACAAGGTTCTTTTTGTGATTAAAGTCTTTTGATTTTTGTCTTTATTCTCTTTCATTAGCTTTCACCTCAAATATGGGATGCAAGGTTTGACCAAGAAAACTCAAAAACTTTACTACATTTCTCTTTAGTTTTCTTCACTTTCATCCTTCCTAAAAACTTAATAACATGATATCTTTTTTAGTTTCTTCCTCTTACTTTCATTTTCTTTCCTAATACAAATTTGAGAACACAGTGTAGGACCAGAGAATCTAAATATGTGTAAAAAGCAACAAGAGCTCCTAAACCTTAGATTTGTGATAAACTGAGCTTATATAGAGCCAAAGAATCCAAATACACTAATTGAGTCCCTGTATAATAAAAACTTACAAATTATACACCAAACATTAAGAGTTAGACGTAAATACAAAACCAGTCTCTCAAGTACGAGTTTGACCAAAGTTAAAGAGATATTTCAACAAGGATGGGGATGGGAGTGAAAACGGAGATGGGATGGTAAATACAATTTTAGATATTCCCTAACTCGTTGTCATCCTTAAAAATACAGAAAGAATTTTGAGTTTCAACTCTAATTAAAAAAAAAAAGAAGAACTTTGTATCCTTTTAATACTATATGGTCTTAACACATTTTCCTAAATTTATTAATATACACATTTTTACACAACATTCACCCTTTTGTTGACAAGCTTCATATTTTCCATCACGTTCTCTCTCTTTTTTTCCTCTTTCTTTGTTCTATTCAATTCTGTTCCTCATATCATTCTAAGGTAAGTCCCAAAATAGTCAGTACATAACTTCCAGATAAAATAGATTTCACCACATACGGATGGCGTAGTTCTGCCCGTAAACATCAATACACACACACACACACACACACACACACACACACACACACACACACACACACACACACATATATATATATATATATAAGTATATATAATACACACACACACACACACACACACACACACACACACACACACACATATATATATATATATATATATATATATATATAATAAACACGTCTTTGCTATTGGGATTTTATAACTAGTTAAACCATTAACTACGAGTACGCAGCGGAATGGATATAGTTTTAGCATATAGATTAACACATAATAAAAATAAACGATTACTTACCTCTTGATCTTGAACTTGAAATGAAGTAGTGGTTAAATTACCACCTCTATGGTTGCTCACACAAACACGTCAATCAAGTATGCCGAGATTGCTAGTCTAGATCTCCACGAACCAAACACCTTGTGTTTTGAATCAATAACCAAATGCACCTTTGTGAGTATAACCGAAAATTAGTAAGCCTTATTTAGGGTTTGTATCGAATTCGGTTGAATATAAAAACCAAGAACCAAAAAATCCTAGTTAGGGTATTTTAACTTCGTCGAGAAAGGAGTGAAGCTAACGAACACCATTTTTGTTGATCTTGTATAGTCAAGCTAGGAGGACAAGAGGAACTGAAAACCCTAAAAGGGTTTTAGTTGATTTCGGTTGAGGAAAAGAAGAACCGAAAACCCTTATATGGGGAAATTCGGTCGTGGTTTTAGAGAAAGGGGAGAGCACCAATTTGTGTGTGTTTTAGGGTTGTAGAATGAATGATTATGAGGGATAGGGGTTGGTGTGTATATACTACCCAAACCCTAGTTCTAGATAAACTAGAATTCCCCAAATCCAAATCACATAATAACTCTTCCGCTTATCTCCAAAATTAAACAAAACACCTTTCTAGAAATCTATAGGGGCCGGTTACAATAAAGCACCCCTTAGGGTTCGGGTTTTGTCTAATTTAGTCCCTTGATTTATTATTTAAATATTCATTAGGTCAGTTATTAAAAGATAAAATCCTATTTTAACTAGGATTGATTATCCTCTAGCATCAGTGTACACATACAACACTATGCTTTATAATTCGTAAACATTTGTATTAACAGTCATTTAAATTCTCTTAATTAGACATTGTTATCTAAATACTCTCAATTAGATACTGTTGTTGTTAGCTCATCTTGCTCTCATGCAAAAGTAACAACTAGTCTTATACACAATATAATATATACATGATGAATCCTTAGTTAAAAACATAAGGTTTCTATCCATGTAATAAAGTGTCTCAAGTGAAATATACCATTTGAGACTTGCTTTAATGACATATTGCATTTGTGTTAGACTTAATCACCGCATATGCTTATTTTATTAAACATTTATTCCTAGATCGTTTGTTTAATTTCCTAAATTCCCAAGTGAAGTTCCATTCCAATCTCAAGGATTAACATCTAGCTTAGATGGAATGATGCTTTCATTATGTTACATAACATATGAATTTTAAGGAAAAAACATAGTACTCCCACTTGATGTCAGGTGTACTCAAGAGTTATCTTAATTTAATCAAAAATCATATTGTAATTAAACTTAAGATTTCAGCTCCTAGATGCATGATCTAATCCACACCTGGATTCTATTATCTTGTATACTTTATAAAGATTATTTTAAAATCGTAACCTTTTGATTACTCACCGTTCTCACAAAGGTAATCCTTAAGGAAAGAGTTATGATCCTTAATTCGTCATATATCAGATTTAAGAAAACATGTATGACAATTAGTTATCTTTATATAATTAACGTGTGTAGAAAAGAAAGATTTAATCATAGTCAATTGCTTGAGTAAGATTAAAAAACTCTTATCATCAGTCAGGCATTAATATGTATACAATTTAGTCCTTTATGAGCCTTTCTTCAAAAGAAACACATTCTAGCCTTACATTTTACTATTTGATGAAAGATCAATCAATCTCAAAACATTGATTGTCTTTTAAGGACTGCATCTTTTCATTCATCGCTCTAAGATATTTATCAGATTCAAGATGTGATAATTCATCTTTATTAGTTAGCAAGTTTACTATGACCATCTAACTTATAATCCTCAGCATTGATTTAAAATATCACTCTATTGATGAGGCATCCTTGCGGATTTATGAATGAGAGTTACATTATACTTTGGTTTGACATTTTCATGTTTAACCTTAGTATGACATCAGACAATGAGATTCAGAAGTTATGTATTGTTGCTCTTGAATATCTTCAAGATCTATAGATACTCCCACTTACTTTTATAAGAAGCGATACTTCTCTAAATACCAAGTATTTAAGCAACAATGAATTGTTCTTAACTGGGAAAACAGAATACATTTTATAGTTCTCATCTCTAGCTTGTTAATAGTATGATTCATAAGATATTAACAAATTTAAGAACTTTAATCAAGACATAATGGGATTCATCCCAATCCAAAAATAGATAATGTCTTAAATACCTTCTAGGTTGAAACTATATTGAGTGTATCCACGACACGAGCAAATTTCTAACCTCGATCAATTTGGAGGTAGAGCCATTTAAGTTATCAGAAATCAAACAATATGAATACAGTTTGTTTCAACACATTAGACATACCATAATAATGTGGTATTCTCTTTGGATCAAATACTCACCAATTGGGTCATGCCAAATTGAATACAAAGTATTTTAAAACCAAGTGCATGCTATAACATATATATTTTTGAATAGTACAATAACTCTATGTTCATGTGTTTCAAGGAAACATAACATGTCAAGTATACGTTATGAGTCTTTGAATAATTCAAGGACCTTATTGTTCATGTGTAAGTCAAGAAGGGATAACAATTTTACTACTTACTTTATGTTACGAGTCATTGATAAATTTAAGAACTTTATAATTATGTCTTAACAAGAACATAATTATTCTAATTAATGTAATTATAAACGCAAACTCTTGAGTTTAATATTAATTTCAAGTTAATTTTATACTTCATAATTATGATTATATAATTTAACCATAAGTCTATTGACTAAAACATATAGTCAAAGAAGTAGCTGAATTCTATATAATGACATTTTAAATGTAATAGGGCTAACAAACATCTGAGTTGTTTAAGTTCATTGTAGAATTTAATTGGTAAGAAAACCAATAATCATATTGTTATATGTTGTTCCTTGTACACACTTAAGATTTCTCCCACTTGTGTACGGTACAACATTATTACTTTAGACAAACAATACGACAAGCGCTCGATTGTATAAACAATATGATAGTGTCATAGATATTACAATTAGATTTTGAACCATAATGTTTAATAAGGAATTGTAGATTGTTATTCTATAGATAACATTTTAGAAAGGAACACACAGAAAGGCAACTAGTTATCTTATAGAATAAAATGCAATATTCCTTTAAACATGTGTTGTTCATATTCGTCTAGTAATGAATTATTTCAAAGAAAGCTAGAAATAATATGGGTAGCTAACAAGGAGATAAAGCTTGTAGATCCCACTGAATTTGACAACATTACATGAATGTCTTTTAAGTAATAAAACGCAAAGCTCCCACTAGATTTGTCAACAGTTGTTAAGTGTTACAATCACCGTAGTAGAATAAAGATATTAGCGATTATTTACTTTTCTACTCTCTTAGAATGTGTACAAGTAGCAATGTACTTAGGTATTGAACAGAGTATATGAAGTTCTACTTATATAGATGAGGGACTAGCCATTCATGCTTTCATTAACTTGAACATTTTAGCATGCAATTCCTCCTTAATCGGTATGCCTAGCCACAAGGGTGTTTATCACTATAAGGAATGAAATGAGTCCTAGAAAATTTGCCTAAAAGACCTCTAGCAATTTTCTTTACTCATTACGGTTTATTGAGAATTCCTCTTATTAACATTTAAAACTCATACATCATCTTGACAAGTACAAGATGTCATTATTTTGGTAGCTATATACAAAATGCACTTTAGTTACACAAAGTAATATATCTTTCAAAGATTTCAGAACCTGAAAAGGGGTAATGAAAGATTGAAAGTGAGTTTAAAAATAATTGAGGAAAAATTCAATTATAACCCTATCTTAGTTTTGTCAAGCAAGGAGAAGAGATAGGAGTAAGTCTCACTCTTCTAACCAGGAAAAGAGACTATGTTTGTCTTTTTGAGAAAACAAACTTTCGTTTACGAATTATGTTGCAATAACACAATTGATCAGAACATAGAAATTTCAATTTTAGTATTTTCGATAATTAAATTCTTAAAAGAATTAACTACCCAATTAATTACTAATAAGACTAAGATCCAACTTGACCTCCCACTTATTACCGGAGGTCTGACCAGCGAGTAAACAAGTAGGGCAAGAGGTAAGCGACGAGCGTTAATTGCATTGTTAATGCAACTCTTAGATTTATGAGACACATGACTTTAGTAAATCATATAGTAATGTCATGTACATGTTTTGTCTCATCTTATGCCTCGAGTCCGAGGTCTGACCAAGCATACTCGATTTAAGTCGACCAAAACAAGAACATGCAAAAATTAACCTTAGGTCTGACCAGAGAGAAATTTTTTTCCATGGGTTGGAATGACCCTAAGGTCTGACCAAAGAGGCCAAGCCAAATGCATGTGTTCTTGGTTGGCTGACATAGACTTAAAATTTTCATATATGGTATTTACAAAAATGTGTCAAAAGCGTGTACAAAGAGGCATGAAAACAACTTGGTAGAACTTATTTTAAAAACTTTATAGACGACATTGTAGTACTCGTAGGTTCTTGGTAACTCCAATCGAACGCACAAAAAAGCGGAGAAACAGGTCAGCACGAAGCTTATTAAAAACTTGAATTCTTTAGGAAGCTTCGCCTTAAACTTCTCTTATAGTTTGTTCTAGTGGGTGAGCCGTACTTCCTATGGATTCATAATGCCCAGTTTTTAATTAATCAATGATCAAGTTCATAGTTTGTGTCTAATTAATTTTCTCAAAAATCAAGATTTTTCACGAGACAAATAGCAGGTCTCGATGAACTTGTATTAGGCGTGGAATTTTAGAACCGGTTTTAACATCATCTTTCTCTCTAAGTATTAGTCCGTATTGCATACATATTAGGCGTGTAAACGAGTAATCAAGTAAAACAATTTATGCACATATGAGCGATAAAAAAACATGGACATTAAATAAAAACAAGTCAAAACCATGTGTGGATCCGAGTTCTCTTACGAGTCTCCTCCAATTGGAGAAAACTTAAGACCCTCACTAGGTTTTCATCTTTGTTCTAGATCACCCCATGCATCACATAGAAGTGATGAGTAGGTTCTATGGCGAACAAAGGAAACATTAGCATAAACTAAAATATTTAAAAAAGATCTACTCGCCATATACAAAAAGATTTTATTACCATGTTTAAAAATCAAGATCTTTTATTAAATAGTGTGATACACTTTCCTTAAAAACATAATTAAAAGGAAACAAATCTACTAAATTAACAAGTTAATTATACTTTGCTTTTTAACCTATAATAACCTTTAATAAATATTCAAGATCTTGATCTACATCTTTATTTAATTATGGCAAGGATTTGCATATCATTGCCATATTTACAAGAATTTACATAAATAAGAGTAAGTAAACTTAGCGGATCTTGCAAAAAAATTAAAAATCCTTAGGCGTGTAACTAGGCGTTTTGTTTATTTTTAAGAGTCGTAACCATATTTACTATAACGTGGGGCTGTGATGCACACAGTTGGGGATTTTTATGACTAGTTAAATCCATAAAACTACGTGTACGCAGCAAATGGATCTAGTTTTAGCATATAGATTAACACATAATATAAGTAAACGATTACTTACCTTTTGATCTTGAACTTGAAACAAAGTAGTGGTTAAATTACCACCTTTACGGTTGCTCACACAAACACGTCAATCAAGTATGCCCAGATTGCTAGTCTAGATCTTCACGAACCAAACACCTTGTGTCTTGAATCAGTAACCAAACGCACCCTTGTGAGTATGACCGAAAATCGGTAAGCCCTATTTAGGGTTTGAACCGAATTCGGTTGAGTAGAAAAACCAAGAATCGAAAAACCTTAGTTAGGGTTTTTTAACTTCGTCGAGCAAGGAGAGAAGCTAATGAGCTAGGAGAACAAGAGGAACTGAAAACTCTAAAAGGGTTTTAGTTGATTTCATTTGAGAGAAAAGAAGAACCAAAAACCCTTATATGGGGAAATTCGGTCATGGTTTTAGAGTGAGGGGAGAGCACCAATTTGTGTGTGTTTTTAGGTTGTAGAGTGAAATGTTTATGAGGGCTAGGTTGGTTGTTTATTTACTACCAAACCATAGTTCTTGAATTAAATTAGAATTCCCTAATCTAATCACATAACACTCTTCCCTTATCTCAAAATTAAAAAAAACACCTTCTAGGAATCTATAGGGGATCTCGGTTACAATAAAGCACCCCTAGGTTTGAGTTTGGTTCCAATTTAGGTCCTGGGTTTATTATTTAAATGTTATGTAGGTCAGTATTAAAACAAACGTTTACTAACGATTGTTGTTTTAAATGTATCTTCCTCTTCGTATTTTGAACGTGTGTGCCCCCCAATAGGCTCACATATTTTTAACGTATAAAATGCGGAACCAACTACCATGTTCCAACAGACAGAGGTGTTTAGAATTGGGGTTACGGTGGTCGGAACCATCGTTGGTGTAGATAAATCGGTGTATCCTAGAATTAGCTAGAAAGAAACTGGTGAATCGGGGTATGCTGCACAGTCTCTTTTTCAAAGCTTGTCGTTATCGATGACTGGAAAATATTTATCGCAGGTGATACTTATGTTATGTCATTAGGTTGTTGTTTTCTGTGTGTTCGGACTCTAAATTTATCAGTTAAAGATGTCTATGTGGAATTGTAGATGGTTCACAAATTATAGGAGTATAATGAATGTTTATCTAATAGAATCTATTGCGACTTTATGAATGCGTGTTCTGTATTTGGCATGATGGTATGAAAAAAATAATAATAAATTAAATAAAAGTTAAGAAAAAAAACTAAAAAAGAAATATTTAATTACATAAATGGTCCCTATAGTTTACTTGAATGTGAAAGTACTAAAATGCCCCTGCTGTTAACCTTTAATTAAATTGAAAAAGGTTAAAGGACCAGTCAACTCTTTTTGGTCAACCACAGGGACGTCTAGTGTAATTATCAACTTACTAGGATGTAACATGCAATTTGGCCATAACCATAAGGACCAAACATGTATTTAACTCTTTTGTTCATCTTAGAATTTTAATTTATCCTATTTACGATTTTAAATTTTAATCATATTTCTCTAAATTTAACATCTTTATTTGGTACCTTTTACAGTAGGATGAGGATTGGGACCCGAATCCGGTATCTATCACTGATACTTTATTAAAACGATGTCGACTCTCAATACACGGTACGATACCGGTGCCATGAATCGAGAAAAAAAAGTAAAATCCGAGATTTTTTAGCAACATCTATAGTTGCTATATTGTGGTTAAGTATATCGTGTAACGTTTATACATAAAATGTGAAATAATCAAAATGTAAATGTAAAAGGTTATTCAATATTACGTGTTCAGGAAAGTAAAATAGTAAAACTTGTCATATAAGCATTTAAGTTTAAATGGTATTATAGGCAATTAATATTATCTAAACTTTAAGCATTTTCGGTTTAAAAATATATGTACATGCATTATAAGTAACTAGCATGGTACCCGCGCATTACAGCGGCCGGTACTATGTGACGATTAACCGGAGAAATAAAAAGAATTTGATACTAGTAAGGCCTGGTTAACCCGTTTTATTGGTTCCGACGAGTTCTTTCTAGTTCATCTTCGAACTACTTTTGTTGGCTAGCTGAACCGATGGTGACTCCAGTTCCAGGTTGAACCCGTTGGTCCGGTCAGGTTTTCAAAACTATATGCACAATTATTTTCGGGAGACATCATATGTACGCTTTAGTATATATATGCTTTTAATTGTTGTACAATGTGAGTATATGATTGTATTTTTAAGTAATGAGGTGTATTTATCAATAATTAATTATGTATTAATTGTTTTTTTGGGTAAAGGGTTACCCCGGTAAAGTATATTAAAACTAAAAAAGTTAAGTACACTGGTTGTGGATGAAGCTACCAATCATTAACATCAAGCTAATAATAGCTTGATAACCACCTAAAATACTAGTGCCTTTGCAATGCCATAAAACTTACAACTCTAGAAAAAATAATTATACAAGAAAACAATGACTCATTGAAAACAAAGCTAACAGCTAGCAGCCTTGGAAGGATTGAAACTTCACCGGTTTTTGATTATTTTTTTTTTTTTTTTGGATATAAGTTAGCCAATTCATCATACACATTTTCAACATCTTCTTCACTCTCATCATCCAAGGCAGAATAAGAATTAGACGTGGTGAATTTACCTTTCTCAGATGAAGTACCAGTAGTCTTTAACATAGATGACGATTTAGATGCATTACCAGCATTTGTAGCTCCCTTCTTTGGTGCGCTTGTAGACCTCCTTTGGGTCATACCGGAAATATTTAGTTTAACCGAGGGACCAAAAACTGACCACCATTAGTTGACTTAGATTTACCACTTCTTCTTAGTTTTACCCACCGTTTTGGAATCCATCATTAGTCTTTCAACAATAGATGTACAATATTAGAAGTAACAACACTAGGAGGAATTGACACCTTTTTAGGGCAATGGTCATGAACATGACCAAATATCTTACATAGGTCACATCGAGGGGGTTTCCATTCATACTCAATAGTAACAGTTTCAATTGTAAACCTCGTACCCTCAATTAAAGGTACACCAATAGTAAGGCTCTCTTTAAGAACATCCTTCGCATCCATTTAATCAAGCAACGAGTAAAATACTTTCCCTCAGTATTTAATGCACATCGAGGAGGTATAATATTCAAAGAATAATAGGCATATAATGGGACGCAATAATGCTTAAGCCATCTTCTGAAAAAACCTTGATAGGAACATCATGAATTTTAACCCATACCGGAATACAGGTTAATTCTTCTTTACATAAACACGTATCCATAGACCACTTCTTTAGAATGATAGGGCAATTACGGATCATCCATGGGCCATTCTCCATAACATCGTCCAAACCTTTAGAAGATTTGGATTTAAAAAAGAAAATCCGTTGGAGTTCCCCCCATTCATTATTCTTGTCAAGCCATATTTTCCCTAATTATTACGAGCATAGTACTCCACAACCAGAAATACAATACGTTTACCAATAAAATAACCATATAATGTATGATCGAATCGGGTACTAACCATTTCAACAACCATTCTAAGTATAGAGAATTTAACACCTTCACAAACATTTTCAGAAAATAACGAACGGAAGTTAGCTTTGGACTTACTTGTTTCCGGTTCTGACCCTACTGCTGCTCCCACATAGGAACTTGGTTTTTCGATAGATACAGATTGCACAATTGGGTCAGCCGAAACCTTACTAGGCATGGGATTTGCATTCGTCTCAATAGGAGTTTCAGCAACAAGAGTATTCCATATAGACCAAATGGTGTTCATAACCTCCTGGCGCTTTTCTCTAGTCAATTCGACACACTCGTATTTACCTAATCAAGTTCACCTAGTGAAAGCATCGATTTCTATAGGAGTAGAAAATGGACACGCCAAATAATTTCTTAATAACTTCTCCATTCATACTCGTATGCAATCATTAGAAGCAAACACCATCGTCAACAGCACGTACCAGCTCTCTATTTTAGCAGCAACGAACCCACTTTCAGGGTTTGTATTAGAACTTGGAAATGCGTGATTTAGGTTTTTGGATGATCGTCCAGCAAAGTCGATACCCTAACATTATCAGCCTCACCAATTCCAAAAATCGTTTGATCCCACGACCAATTTCTAGGGTAAGACGTAACCTTATAACTTTACTTTGTTGCTCTACCTCGCTACCGCCTCTCTTGAAACTATGTCCCTCAAGATTTAACTCTAGCAGGATTGCGAATATCTCAAATCGTTAGAACCTTAATCCGACATAACCCTCTACTATAAAAAACTCGCCAAGAACAGAAGACAATTGGAAACCACATGTTAATTCGCCTTATGACTTTCACGATAAGAATTCCTAGCAGATCACCAGAGCTCACATAGAGTACCCACATTAGCACTAATCGAATCCATAATAGGACCTTTAAAACGACGACAAGCAAGAAAACCCTATAATAAAATAAGAAAACCCTTAACAAAAAAAGTTCACAAGATTCTCAAAATTAAAGCACGCTTATGTGTTAGTAATCAAAGATTAAAACACAAAACACACTTGTTATAATGATTTATGAACGATTAGAGAGGGTGAATTGTATCGCAAAAGTTAGGGTTTTTTTCTCCATTGTCGACTTTTGAGAGTATAAGTTGAACATAGTTAAGATTCATGTATAAGTTGAATTATGTATTAATTATTTTCATTCCAAATGCGTATTGTGTTAATGCATTAAAAAATTGTACACTATGTATAGATGTGTGTAAGTTGAAAAATCAAAAATGAATATTTTAATGTTTAAAAATGCCTTTATGGCTTTATATGTAGTATAAGATTATCTTTTTTATGTTGAATACAGTTAATGGCTATTATAAAAGGTTTGTTGATATTGCTTAAAAACTTTAAAAAGTAAACTTTATACTGCGTTCTTTCTATATGCATAATATTGGGTGCATATTTTCATCTTACGGTAACCCATGGGACCGTACATTTATTTTAATTTTTATATTTATTTTAAAAATATGTATAAAGTTTAGGGTTTGAACAAATTTATTTCAATTTTAAAATTTTATCTACTAATGGGATGACTCCATTTTTATTGGTTCAATTTCAATTGCTCCAATATTATTTTTCGGCATTTTGAAAATCTTTTATTATATAAAAATTTACATTACTAATTAATTTTTTATACGAAAAATTACATTGATAACTGATCCGTCCAAATCAATACATATAAAATATATATAATATATAATATAAGTAATAATGAGGATAGGCCAATAATAGTATAGTATAGTATTACCGTCGGGTTAAGAAATTTACTTTTAACCAAAGTGAAATCTCAAAAACCTTCCGGGTCGTTTCCTCGACGAGAGGTGAATGGAAATCTACGTTTAAGTTGTAAATCGAGCTTGAATAGCATAAAAGTTTTTGATTTGGTTTTAAACTAAAAATTAAACTGAAATTAATTCTAAGATTAAAACGACAAGATTATATTAAAAGTTGTTTCTAAGAAAATTAACTAAAATAAATGCTTTGCTAAGTGATTGAAATGTTCATAAGTGCGGGCTAGGTTTAATGAATTAAAATGACATGTAAAATCGAAAATGCTTAAAATAATATGATAAGAAATTAACTTGCATTAAAATAAATGACGGAATGTAAAATTGAAAAGACCAAAACTTATGACTAAATAATTTTTTAAATCTTTTTGAAGGCGCACCTAATATTCCCAAAACCTCTTAATCACTTAACAAACACTAATTAAATTACTCACTACCATAATGAAATAAAGACTAAACTTTTTAAAAAATAAAGCTACATGTAAATTAATTTGAAAAAAGGAATAGAAAATGAACCGAATTGGAGACCCGCAATTTAAACGAAAACCACCCGATTTATTTAACTAAAACAACTAATCAAAGTCGGTCTAGCTAAATAAACCCGTAAGCTCCTCGCCTCATGAGTAGACCGGTACCAAAAGTTAAAATACACAAAACAAATCATTAATTTGTTAAACATGTTAACATTTCACTGTCTAATTTGCAAAAATTATAGAGTTCAGTTATGAAAATTCTAAAAATAAACGGCTGTCAAATCTAAAGTTAAATTACACCAATTCAATTCAAAACATTGTCTAGTCTATCAATCTAACAGTTCCTAACTAGGGCCAAAGCAAACATGCACTATCCAATTTTTTATGAAACCACAGCCCAACAGGAATGATCTGCAAAAGTCTAACCGAATGTTAGTGTACCAAATTCCATACTGGTGATTAACATGAACATGAACTTCTATGATTAAATAAGCCAGAACCAAGACGAGCAAAATTTAGGAATAATTTACGAACACTTTAAAACTTATTAACTCGATGAATAAGCTATATAATTTTTTTACGAGTTTAAGCTTAAGCTTTCTAATGAGTTAATCCTAGCAAAATAAGCACTAGGACTAATTTAAGCAGCGGAGATATAGGCAACTAATTTAAGAACGATTGAGATAAGCTTTTTTTTTTTAAACTCCAAAAACATTATAATAAGCTAAGCAAAATATTTAAGATCTACACACCTAACAGTCCTAAATAAGCTAAACACTTAAACTAGTTAGCTCACTCAACTGAATAATAATAACAAAAAAATATCAAACAAGAAGTTCCAGAACGAGCTATAAGCACTTAATAATAAACGACTAACTTAATATGCAAATAAGCTCACATCATTCGATCTAGCCATTATAGCTCTCGATAAACAAGATAAATGACAAATAGTTAAAGTAAACAAGCTAAACTAGTTACACGACTAAGATTTTCTAAAACGTTTTTAAATCCAACTACTCGTTAATAAACTAATTCATGGCTTATTTTTGGTCTCATTTGGTTAAAAACTTATTTGAGAAGAAAACTATGAAATGAAAAAGCCTAAATGCGGCTTATCAACTCTAGATCCATAATCAATAAGTTTCAGACGAAATAAATCCAGAAAATAAGCTCAGGTCAGCTTATTAAATAAGTTCACGTAAATAAAGAGAAACTTAACTATTTAAACGAAAAAAATTAGCAAAACGAGATTAATAATCAACTTCTAATCAAATTTATTACATCATATTAAAAAGCTTATGAAATAAACTCGACACAATAATCCAGAAAAACGAAATAAGCTTTTACAAATGTTTAATAAGCTAAAAAAAACTAAGAAACTAAACTATATAAAAATAAATGAAAAAAAAACCATCTTCGAGAGGGGGGTGGCGTTTTTTCATTTATAGGGGTGAGAAGGGTTGTTTTTGTAAATTGAGTCTCAAAAATAATGATCCAATCATTATCATTCATTCGGTGTCACACGGATCAAGCAAAGGTATAAGATGAATCCACCGGTTATTCGCTTCCACGTGTCCAATGAGATGGCTTCATTCGAACGCAATAAATTTCCTTCGTTGGATCACTTTTTATGAATTGCAATTTGAATCTGAAAATTATAACAAACTTCTCAACACGTGGCCATGATTGATTAGTCCACCCTTTGGATAGTGCGCAGGCACGTGTACTTGATGGAATTAATTTATTTCGCACGTGACCAACTCTCTCTCTCATTTTATCTCAACTCTTTTTACTCGTTTATCATTTGCAACAATTTTGAAATAAAATGAACTCTTATTCATGCCCGCCACGTGTCATTGCCGTAGTCAATCTTTCTTTTGTAATGTGGCTCACGTGTCACCATTGATTTATTTTCATCATGTGCCATGAATCACTTATGCTTTTAATTTAATTTTAATTTATATTCATTTAGTTAAAGTGGTTTGGGCTCTATACTTGTTTGGGCTGGCCCGGCCCATTAAGTGGGTTACGGGCTGGCCTATTAAGATCCGAGGGCACCGTTTGACTTGTCTTCTCGCGCTCTGTCCGATCCCGTGCTCAGTTTTGTCTTTATTTTTATCTTTTTCTTGATATCCGTACCTGCACATACACAAAAACAAAAACAAACATATATTTGCCATTTTTATTATGTTTTTGGTCTTTTGGGCGCGTTTTTCATGTATAAAGATTGTATTAAAATAGCGATTACCAAATTCCCCATACTAAGGTATTGACGTTGTCCTCACGCAATGTTATAAAACGGCTTTACTAAAACTTCCAACCACCCAACTATTAACTTTGTAAAGTAGCTACTCGTGTGTCAAGGGAACTAAGGGAATCAAAGCTTGACAAGTCCCGTTTTCACCATTTTTTTATCTATACACTAACTATCCCTAATATTTTTTGGATTTCTTTTCCTTCTTGACTACCTGTTTGGACTCCTTTATTTTATACAATGGGATCATAGAATGAGAAACGTTCGTAGAATAATCCACGGACGTCCTGACGGATAATTTCATCGTCCCCGATTTTTTCACAAGTTCCAAACCAAGCAATTAAACAAGATCATTTGTCAATATAAGTCTAAATGCTAAGCACTCATACTTATGACTTGTGAACTTTTAACTCCCAACATGAAGATATGATTTAAATGTGTGTACTCATTTCAACTCAACCATAGTAGATCAATTTATTTACCTTAGTCGTAATTCAAGAGACTCAAAGCAACATCTTATTGTAACTTGATTTAAGAATCGGGTTTTAATGTAGAACTTTTTGAAACATCTTTCATCTTATAAATCATATGTTCTTAAAGTAGGATTGCGTTTGCTTGTTTGAACACTACCTAGCCTCGCTCCCTTAGTAGGATATCACAACCAAACGACCGATGTCTTAGGTTTGAATAAAACCCACCCCCGTTGCTAGCCGTAGTGGGATTCACAACAACACCTTTCTTCCTAATATGGCTTAGGATAAGTGTCGTAGTTTGAACCCTCACCTAGGACCTCGCCTTCCTGGTGAGGGATATCACAACACACCAGATCCTTAGATGTATAAGATGTCTTAGTTTGAACCCACTCGTGGTTGCGGAGTGGGATATCACGACACATCTTTTACTTGTCCATATATCAAAAGTATGCTTATGGCAAATATTTCAATATTCGTGCATTTTTGCATTCATACTTCTTTCATGTCTCTTTGATTTTAACTTTCGAATTATTAAGAAACATGAAAAATCTCGTTTTAAAGAATCAAGTTACAAATTTGAAGCTTTTTATAAAAACATTGATTGTTCAGTTGACTGTATTGAGTACGTTGATTATGTGGATAGAAGCTAATGGGAGAAAAAACCACAAGTTACTCATATAAGTTTTGAAGGAATCTCGCTGTAGCCACATTAGACTTATATTTAACTCTTTCACTTCGTGTTCTTCACCTTATTTGAATTCGAAGCAATCGAATTTGTTGGAAAGGATGAGCCTACAGTGGTAGTTGTGGGAACTAGCTAGGCTCTACACGCCCGATCGAGTCCATAAATTTTTCTTATTCTACATTAGGAAAGTCTTTTTAAAACTGTGACAAACCATTATTTTATTTTTGAAAATTTTTTTTAAAAAATTTTTCAATTTTTTTGGTATTTTTGCAAAAATTTGGTGGTAAAAACGGGATTACGTGATAACAACGACTGCAGGCAAAAATCAAATCGAAGATCCCCCCATACTAGAACTAAACATCGTCCTCGATGTTTCAAAGGGGTTCCTACGTAAATCTAAGGCCTGGTGGGGGTATGAAGTGTGCCAAAGATAAAACGTTAGTCGATTAGATTTGGATACTGGATTCCCACATTGAAGCTTTGAGGATGTGAAAACTCTTGTGGATACTTGAGAGTCTTCAAAACGGGAAATCTGGACATACAACACAAAGCACACAAAACATGGACAAAACACGGGTAATGGAAAAAATAAGCCTTTCACAACACAAACACTTATTAGCATAAAGAAAGAAGATAGACTGGATAAGCATGGGTTGCCACCCACGAAGCGCCTTGTTTTTGTTAACCGAGTCAACAAGCTGACTCGACCCTAAGTTCATTGGTCCTATGGGGGAGCGAGTGGAAGATAAATATTCATCATCGTGTAATTTCATTCAAGTGGTTTTGGATAAACATGAATTCATGAAATTTTCCACTCGATGAGATACATCCGGCATAAAAGAATGATAAATTGAGATGCCGGGATCAAAAATGGTATCTTCATTCGTGGTGGAGAGAAGATATGGAGGGACAACGGGATACGTGAGAAAAGCAAGAAAGATCCATACAACATAAGCGAAGAGAGGAGATTGGTCATCCCCTAATGGTACATTCACATTAGTCGTAGACACATTCTTACGAATCCCGGGGTCAATAGAAGTCAAATCTCCCGGATCGGGCTCAATCTTAAATTTGAAACATTCAAAGTTCGGGGGAGGACATGATGTGAGTGAGTTCATCGGCGAATCATCATGATAAGGTCACTCCTATCGTAGGAGGGAAACTGATCATTCGAAAGATCAAAGATAAACGAATCATATTGAGAAAAATCAACATGAGTAGTGGTATTGCCACTACTCCTCTCTTTAAAATGATCGTTATCAACGTAGAAAGCTTTATAATCAGGAAGAGATAACTCAGAATGAGTAGTGGGACTGCCACTACTAATCTCTTCTAGATTAAAGCGGAAAGTTTTAGATTCGGGAATAGAATTATCAAAGGTGTTAGTCTCCTCCAAGAAAAGATTAGGAAATGTGGAGGTAGACTTGATCACAACTTCGGAAGATGGAGTAGGATTATCTCTTAATGAATCGATCTTAGCAATAAGAAGATTGACATTCAACAATTTTTCACGAAGGATATCGTCTTTGATTGTTAAAAGAATGTCATCATCAATCCTTCCAACCTCCGGATCAACAATCTCCACCACCTCTAAGCTGACGATCTCATCATCGGGAGGTGATGCATCGACATACTCGATATCCTTATCGTAGGGAGAATCGTCATCACTTGAAGAATTATCGTCGTCAGAATTGACAACAATCTCAGAATGTTCATTGAGAGTCTTAAGAGGGGTGGTATTTTCACAAAGAGGCACATCACACATACTGTCGGGAATACCCTCGGACTCACTTGGGATTGGGACAAGGTCCTCAACACTAGACTTTATTACTTCGTCCGATTCCGTTGCTGGAATAGTGTCAAGATGCTCGTCCCCCATACTTAGAGAGTTATCGGGTTCCTCGATTGGTAAAACGGGTGTGATTGCAATGGTATCGTCTTCGTCATCATCATAGCAAATGGGAATCTTCCAATATCGATCTTTAGACGCTTGCTCTTCCGCAATTCGCTTTTCTTCTTCCTTCTTTTGTATAACTTGACCAACCAAATCACGTAAGGTTGTCATTTGTTCCATAAGCTTATTTTGAGAATTGAGAAGGTCATTTTGAGAATTGAAGATTGGATGATTGACGGTATATTGCGGGGGTTGAAATTGGTCAAAACCGAAAGAATTAGGATCATAGCAAGAATTTTGCTCATGACAATAGTCTTCATTCATCGGTTGACACTGAAAAGTCTCATGAGGTCCCCCGCAATTTTCACAACAAAGACTTCGTTGTTGAAAACTTGGTAATGTTTGTGGGAACTCATCATAGTCTTGCGGTGTACAATAGTGACCATAACGAGCATCGTTCCCGCAAAACTCACACAAGATTGGTTCATAGTGTGTGGGGTGGTTGGAAAAATTTTGAGAGTCGTTAGAAGAATACGGAGTTGAAAAATTACTTGGTGTTCTATTTCCAATCGTACAATAAAAACAAACTCCATTGTATTCATTACAACCACATTTTTGGCATGTACCAAGAAGACATTGTTGTTGCAAACTTTGCAAGTTTTGTAGGGGCTCACTAATGGTTTGATTGTTGCATGGTTCCGGATTAGTGATAATCAGAATTTTCGTTAGATAATTATAGCCAATATGAGCACTTTTCCCACAAGACTTACAAGTGCATCGTCGACAAAAGATTCCATCTAATGAATCACCGCACTCGTGGCAACAATGGTCAATTTGTGGAGGACTTTGTGAATTACCGGGGTCCTGTTTTACAACGAATGGCTCTTGAGGAGCATTAACAACGTTGGTATTATCATCGTTTGACTCGGAAGTATCTTGAAGGAAAAGTTCCTCCAATGTCTTTCGTATTAGAGCACATTGTCGACAATATAGACCATGAACCGGGTCTCCACAATCGAGACAATTTTTTTCAAATTTAAGGGGTCGTTGAGACGATTCGGGTATTGGAACAAGAATCTTGTCTTCAAGACTCCCTTTCGAACAACCACAGTTTGAAGTGTACAAAGCTCCACAAGACGAGCATTCTTTAATCGCGTAACTCGGATTCAAACGATAATCGAATGACGTCATAAGAATTAAACGTAAAGAGGGATAAGAAAAGAATTAAATGATACGAAGAAAAAGAAGATTATTTTTGGTTTTTCGAATTTTTTAAACAACATATTTTACAAATGGACAAAACGAGATAAGACAACTTAAACCTGATAATCAGCAAGCTTCACGGTAGCATATGAAAGAAAAAACCACGAAAGTGAGCGAGAGAGGGAGAGCTCGAACTTGTTCTTCTCCTTTCGGGTCGTAGTTCGTTGGAACAACCCTCCTTATACCCCTCTTATAGTTTGTCTAACTTTCAAAGGTGAGCCGTACCTCGCAAGTGACACAAAAGGCAAGTTTTTGAATCTTTGGTTCGAGAATTTATGATAATACTTTAGTAAAAGTATTATATAATTGATGAATTTTATTTCTCGATTAAGACAATGTTTTTATATTTTTGGTTTTTCTTGAATTTTATATATATACTAAAAAGAAAATGGAAAATATTTTTGTATTTTTTTTTTATATTTTTATGAAAATAAAAGAAATATTCACAAATTCAAACACAAATCGTCAAACGTTACGATAATCGTTTCACAGCCTCCCCGGCAACGGCGCCAAAAATTGATTCGTCAATAGTATATATATATAATATAGGCAAACAATCAACCAAATACCTTTAGCCAAGGATTGGTTAAGAATTCACAAAATAAAATATATATGTAACCGGAAGTTTGATTTCCCGGGTCGTTATGTCCCAACGAGGTGTGCAATTGAAAATCGAATGACGAATTGATAATCGATGTTTGAATTGAATGAGGATATGATTGGTTTTTCTATTACTACAATTAAAAATGCAAAAACGATTAAAGAAAACCTAAAAACGAAAGCTAGAATGATTTAAATCTAAAAACGTAGACGAAAACGTAAAAACGCGAGTTCTAAAAACCTAAATTATTCAATTTTAATCCCTAAATGAATTTTTCACTTTTAATGGGTCCTAAGTGACTAAAAACGAAGTTTAAAAAAAACTATATCGGAAAACGGAGTTGATTAAGACTAAAAACGAGTCAAAACAAGAATGAGAACGAATCTCGTTCTTTAAAAAGTGAAAGTTTGTAAAAATTACCCTACAAATGCGAATTTATTTTTCCTATATCCGAATAATAAAATAAATATTTTTTTTAAAATATTTAAATTTTTCTGACTTTTACTTTATTTTTTATGAATTTTTTAAGTTTTAAATAAAAATAAATTATAAAAAATACTAAATGTTTATAAAAAATTCTGAAAAATTCAGGGAAATTAAATTACACTACAAAGAATCTAAGAAAAATGCAGGGTTGGAAAAAGCGGCAGTAGAATTAAGTGTTATTAACCCAAAACTGGCTGATGGCTTATTGGGCAAAAAAGCCTTAATACCAACGCACCCAATTAGACTTACAAAAAGACCCAACGGCACAATGGTTAAGGTGAACGGCAGTTATGGTTGAGGTCTCGAGTTCGAGTCCTCCCACTACTGCCAATGCCTTGCCATTTTTATTTTTCAAAATTTTCTTTTGAGAGTTGTTTAATAAGCAAAAATAAGTAACTTTAAAAAAGCAATATTTTTATTTAACAAGAATAAAACACAAAAATCATCCAAACAATTGGCGAATTGGCTAAATTTACACTAAGGCTAAATACCAACAAACCATTGGCTCTTTTAAGCCAAAAAGAGCAACTAAAAAGAGAGAATAAGCAGGGGGCAAAGATATAAAACTAACCTGGACCCTAAAAAGCACCTATATAAGCTAAATTAAAGCAAACTAAAACAGCAGAAAAGCCTCAAATTAGACAGAAAGCCAAAAAGGCTAAACACTCAATTTTTAACCTAAACACTCAAATAAGCTAGCAAAAGCCATTAAACAAAGCACAAATAGGTAAACATAAGCTCAACCTAACCCAATAACCTAATCTAAACATAAATAAGCTAAAGACAGAGAAATAAAGGCTGTAATCAGCAAATTAGCCTAAAGGGTTAGGGGGGGGGGGGGGGGGGGGGGGGGGGGGCTACAGCCAAACAACCCTTGAGGGCACTTTAAGGGCTTATTTTTAACCCTTAGAGTGGATCCCCAATGGCTGTTCTCCTAGGGGATTAAAGCACGCCTATAACTTCCTAAAAATAGGAAATTGCAAAGGCAATGATAACAAATGGACACTAACAAGGGCAGTCAAAAAAGGAGCTTTTGCATCCAGGGCACCCATTGTTGGCAGACCCAAAGGGCTGATTGCAGCCCTTGGTTTAAGCTAGCAAATAAGCTTGCAAATGAAAGATAAGCTAAAACAGACAGAGACAAGCTCCATGATGCATGTGCACAATTCATAAGCTAAAAATCATAGTTTCAAGGATTGTAACATGAAAATAAGAAAAGGCAAATTATAGTTTATCTATGAAAGAACTACTAAGAAGTTGACAGATTTTGGCCTAGACTTAACAACAACAAAAGACTTTGAGGCTATTCAATTTGACACTAAGTGAACATCAAAAAACAGACCCAAAAGCGAATTTAAACAAGCCTAACAAATTAACTCATTTAAATTACTGTTTACCACAGTATTAAGGGTGTTTCCTTTAAAAAAAACCTTAAAAACGAACTCTTTAAACTTATAAAACTTAAAACAACTGACTTTTATTACTTTAAAATGTAATGTAAGCTGGCCAAAATGACCAAGGTTTTATCACCAGAATGACCCATTTTGGGGCTTAACCCAAACACTCCCTTAAAACTGAAAAGGCTTTTTAAAGCTTAAAAAGGTAGTTTTCAGCTAAGAACCTTGAAGATAGATTAACAACTAGCATATTTAAGCAATAATAAGCAAATTTCTCATCAAAAAATAAAGTATTTAAAATAACAAAAGGCATTTTAGCTAAAAGGGACAGTTTTTTAAGAAAAACTTAAACAAGGTGCACATAACATAAAACAAAGACATTAGCATTAACATTAAGCATTAAACAAACATAAATAAGCATAACAAGTATAAATAAGCAGAAAAATAAGCAAATGAACAGTACTTAAGCAAAAATTGAAAAGTGAGAATCTTACAAAGGGTCCAAGCTTTTGGCTAGACAAATAAGCTTTCCAAAGCTTATGAACCAATCCTAAGTGCTTACCATAAGCTTTAAACCAAGGCCATCCTTAATTTGCCTTGATCCAAGGTTCTTGAAGGCATTTATTTTTCCTCTTTATTGAAACATTTAAGTGGAGTAAAGAAAGCGTTTGTAAAAACTTAAATGAGTAAAACAGATTGTAAAGGCTTATGAGAGCTTATGGAAATGGCTTAAGAACAATAATTTAAATGCATAAAGCTTAAAAGACAGAATCTAAAATAACTTGAAAACTTAAATTTGCATTAATTGTAAAAATGAGTATAAAGCTGAAATTTAAAGACAATAATGTAAAAGACATAAAATTTAAAACATTTTAAAGTAAACTACTCCTAGATATCTTTTTCTTGTTCTCTGCCTTCTTTCTTTTATAAGCTGAGCCTTCAAGCCTTTATGCTTGTTGTGTTTGTTTTGTGAGGTGAATCAATCATCAACATAGGCCCTTGAATCACTTTGTCTGCTTCTTGTGATTTCATACCATTCGATGGATTAACCTTGAAACTTGTGGGATTGCCAACTTGGAAAGGTAAGATATATCTAGGGTTTTAGTGGGGAGGGGAAGAGGCTATTACCCAATGGGTAATATCGGATTTGCAGGGTAAAAGTGGGGAAGAAAGCCTGTGACATATCTTTGGGTTTAATAGGCGGGCAAATATAGTTTGTGGAAACAAGGGTGAAGTTGGGACAGAGGCATGGTTAGGTCCCATAAAGGTATAATCCCATTTTGCAAGTTTGGTCCTTGTGTAATAATCTTTAGGAGCGAATTTGGCAAGTTCACCCTCCATCATATAAGATGGTATTTCAAAAATAAGTCCTGTGGTGTAAATAACTTTAGGACTTTGGCAAAAATTGGCCCTAAAATTTAATAAATCACCCAACTAATTTTGTCTCAAGTCTTAGAATCCGACTTTAAGGACATGGCAAATTCCAGTCCCTAAAGTTGTATTTGGCTTAGCCTTTACTTTACTATTTGACTTTGACTTAGTCGGGGATGACTTGGCTTTTGACTTGAACTTTGTCGGGGTTGACTTTGACTTCCCGTCATGACTCCATTAATGCACAAACTGTGTCGAGTCGATCTGTGTAATTTCTTTGAGCTACTTTTTCAATCCTTTTTGTACCCTTGGCCTCGAGTTTTTTTCGCGCCTCTTTCCATCCGTGCTTGGGTTTTAGTCCGGTTTGCGGCTTTGATTTTTGTATTTTAGTGCATATCCGATACCCGCATAAGTATAAAACACAAAAACACGCATATTTATGGCAAATTATGTGCGTTTTATGGTACGTTTAGGGTCCGCATTTAAATAGGTAAAAAGGTATGTAATTACATCACTAAACCAAAATTCTCATACTAAGGATACTTGCCTGTCCTCACGCAATGTTATGAAGTAAACACTTAAGAAAACCAACTGAATCTCATCCCCTCGACTAATAACCTCAAGAAGTACTAAAAGCGTTCGACAAGGGAAAACGAAGAATCATTAGCTTGACAGGAAATCCTGTTTTCATTCACATTTTTATATTATACACTAACTATCCCTAAAAAAAATTTTATTTTCCTTTTTCTTTTCTTAACTACCTGTTTGACTTCCTTTATTTATCAACACTGGGATCTTGAATGAGAACGCCATAGAATAAATCGACGGATTACTCTCCTAGACCGGATAATACATCGCCCCGATTTTTCCACTAGTCCCAAACTAAAACTCGTAAAAACGAAATCACGATTAAAGTATAAGTAAATATGCTAACACTTACTTATAACTATACTTGCAACTTTTTCGCTCCCAAACAATTATTCAATAGAGTTGAATGTGCTTAATTTTAATGTTAAAATTTCGATCGACATTTTTAGAAAGTATATAAATTTTATGTGCATAACATATTTATGAAGAAATCTCGGGAAAAGACTAGATCGACCCACCAACCACCCCCCCCCCCCCCCCCCCCCCCCCCCACAGCATATCTCGATAGATCCCAGCCGAGTCGGACTTAGGTTTATCAGGTTTGAGACCCCATAGGAGAATGTTCACGAATGTAATAGTCGGGATACCTCCACCCTTTTAGCCGAATTCTTAATTTACCGCTAATAACAATCACTACTCAACGCAACGCAAACATCAAAAAATTAATGATCTCATTGGTGCAATTATTCCTAGAAATAATCAACCAACGGCAACCAACAAACTTTTGAAGTCTTAAAGCAAGTTATTCTTAGTTCAAAATTATACTTGAGTTTAGAAAAAGAAATCTTAACCATTAAATTTTCCTATTATCATTTATTGAGCTATAATACTAAACTACGCATCATTTACATGACTACAACATCGGCCACGCCTCCGACAAGATGTAGTGACTTAGTCTGACGACGGCTTTTTATTGATAACACTTACGAATGCACTTTGGCATTTATTATCTCACTATGGGCTTTGTTTTAAAGACTGCAACATCTTTGTGAGCTGGCAAGATGCAGTAAACCTTTATCACCCATAGTTCTATCATCTTTCATTTTTTTTCATTTTTCCATTTTTTTCTATATTTTTTTCGCAACATATTTTCCGTAATAGAGAAAATTTCGTTTTAGAAACTCAAGTATAAAGCTGAACTAAGATGAGTATTTTTGTTTCCGAAAGAGCTTCTTTTTAGAAAACGTCGGTTTAAAGTTAAAGCAAAATTAAGCACAATATTATTAGTCCAGTTAAAGCTTCTTCGGGAGAAAAAGCTACAAGTTTCAACTTATAAGCTTTAAGATTTCCAAATAATCCTGTTTAGGTCTGGCGATCCAGCACTTGTAAATAACACTAATCAATTCTCGTTTTTTCGCAAATTTAAAATCCCTAATAAAAGGATCCGCGAATGCTTAGCCTAATAAACTTTCATTTATTAAATGGTTAAGGGACAAAGCTAGGGCTCAACACGCCCGATTGAGTCAAAATTTTATTCTCATTCTACCCTTTGGGTAAGTCAAAATTGTGACAAAACACTTATTTTATTTTTAAAAAATTTTAAAATTTTTTTCATTTTTTTTGGATAATTTAATTGCAAAAAAAAATTGGTGGTATAAACGGATTAACGTGACAACAACGGCTCAGGCAACAAATCAAATCGAAGATCCCCCCCATACAAGAACTAAACATGGCCTTGATGTTTTAAAAGGGTACCTACGTAAATCTAAGCCGTTTATTCTGATGGTGGCCAAAAGATAAAATGTTTAGTCGATTAGATTTGGATATCGGATTCCCTAAATGAAGCTGAGGATGTGAAACTCAGGAAGGACAAAACCGAAGTCTCACAATCCGGGGAATACCTGGACAATAAAACCACAAAACATACAAACACAATAATAGCGAGCCACATCACAACACAAAAACACTTATATAGCAAAAAGAAAGAAGATAGACTGGATATGCAGGGTTGCCACCCACGAAGGCACTTGTTTGTTAAACCGAGTCCAGAGCCACGACTCGAACCCCGAGAATTCCGATGGTCCAAATGGGATGCAGTGGAATGATAAATAATCACATCGGACTTTAGTCATTCATGCATTGGATAAACATTGAACTTGATAAAGTTCCACTCCGATAGATCATCCGTCATAAAAGAATGATAAAATTGAGAATGCCGGGATCAAAAATGGTATTTCATACCCGGTGGAGAGAAGATATGGAGGGACACAGCGGAATATGAGAGAAAACAAGAAAGATCCATACACTAAGCGAAGAGAGAAATTGTCATCCCTCTAAGAAAAGATCCACATATAGTCCGTAAGACACATTCTTAACGAATCCGAGTCAATAGAAGTACAAATCTCCCGGATCGGGCTCAATCTTAATTTGAAACATTTAGATCGGAAGAGACATGATGTGAGCGTAGTTTCATCGCCGAACCCTCATGAATATAAGGCCACTCCTATCGGCAGGAGGAAACTGATCATTCGAAAGATCAAAGATAAACGAGTTATATCGAGAAAAATCAACATGAGTAGTGGTACTACCACTACTCTTTTCTTTAAAATGATCGTTATCAACATAGAAAGCTTTATAATCCGGAAGAGATAAATCAGAATGAGTAGTGGGACTGCCACTACTAATCTCTTCTATATTAAAGCGGAAAGTTTTAGATTCGGGAATAGAATTATCAAAGGTGTTAGTCTCCTCCAAGAAAAGATTAGAAAATGTGGAGGTAGACTTGGTTACAACATCGAAAGATGGAGTGGGATTATCTCTTAATGCATCGATCTTAGCAATAAGAAGATTGACATTCAACAATTTTTCACGAAGGATATCATCTTTGATTGTTAAAAGAATATCATCATTAATCCTTCCAACTTCCAGAACAACAATATCCACCACCTCTAAGCTAACGATCTTGACATCGGGAGGTGATGCATCGACATAATCGATATCCTCACCATAGGGAGAATCGTCATCACTTGAAGAATTATTATCGTTGGAATTGACAACCATCTCAGAATGTTCATGAGAGCCATAAAAGGGTGGTAATTTTCATAAAGAGGCACATCACATTTTTGTCTCGTAATACCTCTAGGACTCACTTTTGGATAGTGACAAGGTCCTCCAACTAGGACTTATATTACTCCACTGATTCCATTGCTGAATAGTGGTCAAGATGCTCGTCCCCATACTAAGAGAAGTTATCGGTTCCTCGAATTGTACAAATAGGGGAGAGTGCAATGGATCGTCTTCGTCATTATCAATAGCAAATGGAATCTTCCAATATCGATCTTTTACGCTTGCATCTTCCGCAATTCGCCATTTTCTCTTCCTTCTTTTTGTATCACTTACAACCAATCACGTTAAGGTTGTCATTTGTTCCAGAAGCATATTTGAGAATTAAGAAGAGTCATTTTGAAGAAATGAAGATTGGATGATAGACGGTATATTACGGGGGTTAAAATTGGTCAAAACTAAAGAATTAGGATCATAGCAGAATGTTTGCTCATGATAATAGTCTTCATTCATCGGTAGACACTGAACATATCTGAGGTCCCCGCAATTTTCACAACAAATAACAACAAATCGCTTCGTTGTTGAAAACATGGGGTAATTTTGTGGGAGAACTCATCATAGTCTTGCGGTATTAACAATAGTACCATAACCGAGCACGTCCCAACTCGCAAAAAACTCATCACAAAGAATGGTTCATAGTGTGTGGGGTGGTTGCAAATTTTGAAAGTCATATGAAAAAACGGAGTTTTGAAAAATTACTTGGGTGTTCTAATTTCCAATCGAACAATAAAAACAAACTCCATTGTATTCATTAACAACCCATATTTTTGGCAAGTAACCAAGAAGATATTGGTTTTGCAAACTTTGCAAGTTTTGTAGGGCTCACCAAATGTTTGATTGTTGCATGGTTTCCGGATTTAGTGATAATCATAGAAATTTTCTAGCTAATAAGCCAATATGAGCACTTTCCCACAAGACTTACAAGTGCAATCGTCGACCAAAAGATTCCATCTAAATGAATCACCAGCACTCAAGTAGCAACAATGGTCAATTTGTGGAGGACTTTGTGAATTACCACCGGGGTCCAGTTTTACAACGAATGGCTCTTGATGAGCATTAACAACGTTGTATTAATACATCGTTTGACTCGGAAGTATCTTGAAGGAAAAGTCTCCTCAATGTCTTTCGTATTAGAGTCACCTTGTCGCCAATATAGACCAAGCACTGGGCTACCACCATCGAGGCAAATTTTTTCAAATTTAAGGGTTCGCAGAGACGATACGGGTTTTGGAGAACAAGAATCTTGTACATCAAGACTCCTTTCGAACAACCAACAGTTTGAAGTGATACAAAGCTCCACAAGAGAGGCATTCTTTTAATGCGTAAGCTACAAATACATTTTCACAAATGATCTCGATCCAAGACTTTATATGATTTTGAATTTCATAATTTAAAATTTCGTTTTGATCAACATAAATGGTTTTCTTATTACGAACACGACTTACGTGACCTTAGGGGTGGTTTGATAACGACCTTTGGTGGGAGTGTTAATCTCCAAGTAGTCAAGTAACCACTTGTCAGAGTACGAACAGTGACCTTTAAAAGAAATCCCCAAAATATGACCGAACTCTTCGAGAGTGAAGGAAAACGATTTATTTTGAATGACGAAATGAACAACAAAGTGACCTTCAGAATTATAGTCAAACTCAAGTTGACTATAAAACTCAAGAAAAAAACGGGGAACAATTTGCTCATTTATTTTCAAAAGACACTTGAACCCGATAGACTCAAACTTGGCATTGAGATAGTTCATATTTTCAAAGTTTTAACTTACAACCCGACCCTCATGAAAGTATTGTTTTTCAAGAAGTTTAAGTGTGCTTTGAAGAGGTTGATCAAATTCATTAGATATGATTGGAATGTAGTTACGATTGTTTTGTTGATCTAACCCGGTGATACGAGGCATTGTTACCTAATTGAAAACAACCAATATAATATTTTATTATTGTGTACTCGTAATGTTAACTGATTCGTATGATAGTATATATATAATAATATAAGCAAACAATCAACCAAATACCTTTAGCCAATGATTGGTTAAGAATTCACAAAATAAAATATATATGTAACCGGAAGTTTGATTTCCCGGGTCGTTATGTCCCAACGAGGTGTGCAATTGAAAATCGAATGACGAATTGATAATCGATGTTTGAATTGAATGAGGATATGATTGGTTTTTCTATTACTACAATTAAAAATGAAAAAACGATTAAAGAAAACCTAAAAACGAAAGCAAGAATTATTTAAATCTAAAAACGTAGACGAAAACGTAAAAACGCGAGTTCTAAAAACCTAAATTATTCAATTTTAATCCCTAAATGAAATTTTCACTTTTAATGGGTCCTAAGTGACTAAAAACGAAGTTTAAAAAAAACTAGATCGAAAACGGAGTTGATTAAGACTAAAAACGAGTCAAAACAAGAATGGGAACGAATCTCGTTCTTTAAAAAGTGAAAGTTTGCAAAAATTACCCTACAAATGCGAATTTATTTTTCCTAGATCCTAATTAATAAAAGAAAATTTTAAATGAAATATTTAAATTTTTCTGACTTTTATTTTATTTTTTATGAATTTTTTAAATTTTTAATAAAAATAAATTATAAAAAATACTAAATGTTTATAAAAAATTCTGAAAAATTCAGGGAAATTAAATTACACTACAAAGAATCTAAGAAAAATGCAGGGTTGGAAAAGCAGCTTATAAATAAGCTGTTATTAAGCCCAAAAGGGCTGATGGCTTATTGGGCTAAAAAGCCTTAAATACCAAAGCACCCAAGAGTCTTACAGAAAAGACCCAATGGCGCAATGGTTAAGGTGAATGGCAGTTATGGTTGAGGTCTCGAGTTCGAGTCCTCCCACTACGGCCAATGCCTTGCCATTTTTATTTTGCAAAATTTTCTTTTGAGAGTTGTTTAATAAGCAAAAATAAGTAACTTTAAAAAAGGCAACATTTTTTATTTAACAAGAATAAGCACACAAATAAGCCAAACAAGTTGGCAGAATGGCTAAATTACACTAAGGCTAAATACAAACAAACCTGTTGGCTTTTTAAGCCAAAAAGAGCAAACTAAAATGAGAAATAAGCTAAGATATAAAACTAACCTGACCTAATAAGCACCTATAAGCTAAATTAAGCAAACTAAAACAGGCAGAAAAGCTCAAATGAGACAGATAAGCCAAAAGGGCTAAACACTTAGATTTTTAACTAAACACTCAAATAAGCTAGCATAAGCATTAAACAAAGCACAAATAGGTAAAATAAGCTCAACCTAACCCAATAAGCTAATCTAAACTTAAATAAGCTAAATTGACAGAGAAATAGGCTGAAATAAGCAAATAAGCCTAAAGGGTTAGGCTACAGGCCAAACAGGCCCTTGGGGTACTTTTAGGGCTTATTTTTAAGCCCTTAGAGTGGATCCCAATGGCTGAGCTTCTAGGGGCTTAAAGCACAGCCTATAAGCTATCTAAAAATGGAAATTGCAAAGGCTTTGATAAGCAAATGGACAGCTAACAAGGGCTGTCAAAAAGGGCTTTTGCACCAGGGCACCCATTGTTGGCAGACCTAAAGGGCTGATTGCAGCCCTTGGTTTAAACTAGCAAATAAGCTTGCAAATGAAAGATAAGCTAAAACAGACAGAGACAAGCTCCTAATGAGCTTGTGCTCAAAAATTCATAAGCTAAAATCATAGTTAAAGGATTGTACATGGAAAATTAAAAAGGCAAATTTTATTTATCTATGAAAGACTTACTAAGAGTTGACAGATTTTGGCCTAGACTTAACAAACAACAAAGGGACTTTGGCTATTCTAATTTGACACTAAGTTGAACTCAAAAACAGACCCAAAAGCGAATTTAAACAAGCCTAACAAATTAAGCTCATTTAAATTAACTGTGTTACCACAGTTTTAAAGGGTGTTTCCTTAAAACCTTAAAACGAAACTTTAAACTTATAAAACTTAAAACAACTGACTTTTATTACTTTAAAATGGTAATGTAAGCTGGCTAAAATGACCCAAAGGGTTT
>BQNB010019428.1:37800-66858 GCA_026074375.1 Tanacetum coccineum | reverse complement strand
TTCATTGCACTCGCGTGATTTCGTCCCTTGGTGTATTTATATCACGTATAGATAGGTTTTAAGGGGTGAGTTTGCGCGAGTCAGTCTTTATCATGGAACGACCGGGGAAAGTTACTAGCAACTATATACCATATTTGTTCAGGCTTAATCTATTTGTTTTGTGAGTTTTATTTAACAATAATTTATTTCCCTAGCCCAGCAATTAACCTTAGGTTTTACTCGAACGAGGATGAGATCGAGTCATACATGTCTATTCCGTCGTTACGGCCATGTGTGTGTGACTCAGCCACCTTGTTGGTTTATTACTTTTGGTGAAAGTTAGAAGATCCATACCCTATATCATTCTTCGTCTTAGCCCTGGGTTAAACTCGATTAATGATGTGATCGAATCATACATGTCTATTCCGTCGATACAACCATATATGTGTGATTCAGCTGCCTTGTTGGTGTGATACTTTCGGTGAAAGATTGTTAGAACGATTAACCCTTATAAGCCTTTAAAATAAACCCAATTTACCTTTTTGAACTTGTTACTCCTTAGCTCTAGTGGTGGAGATGTGTATCCTTGCCAAGCATATGATAGAAAACCGAGCAATTGAGCATACCCATTAAATGTTACACCCTAGATTAGTCGAGTAATCTGAGTGTTTTCATTTCTATATTTCGTGAGGTGCTTGGTTTTGTACAGGTAATTTAATGAAAGAATGCTTAAAGGAAAAATCCTTAACTTCCGTTGGGATACATTTTCAATAAATTTCTAAAGTCTACTTGAGGACAAGTAGGATTCAAGTGGGGGGATATTTTTTTTGGGTAAAGAGGATTAATGACCCCGGTAAATTATATTACACCAAAAAATTCAATTAAGTACAATGGAATGTGACTGAATGTCACATTAACCTCAAGCAACACGCTTGAACAGCCACTACTCATATGACATGCCATATGAGACTAACTACCTATTACATAACCAATGACACCAATAGGGAAGAACCATCTAATAGAACATAAACAACCAAACATTGCTACTTAAAACACGTAGAAGGGAGCTCCCAAAGACGAGCAAAGGCCAACCCATCTTTGGACTTCTTAAAATGGCACGAAAACAGCTTCATTCGAACGAAAGACATAACACATTCGATGACATCCTTAGCTGATCGCTTAGTGTTCTTAAACAACCTCCTATTACGTTCTTGCCAAATAAAATACGCAGCAGCCGCAATAACAAGCTTTCCAATGGTACTCTTAGAAGCTTTACGTTTGGCAACAGGCAATAAAAGAGTCATAATAGAATCAAACGTGTAACCTGAATTAGATCGCCCCACTAACTTCTTTAAGTGCATCCAAATCTGTTGAGAAAAAGCACACTTAAAAAACAAGTGTTCATGCGAATCCGGTTGAGTCTCGCACAACGAACACACTGTGGAATGACCAGCAGCCACGTCCCAAACACATAAAGAATCTTGTATCTTCAAGCACTTTTTAATAATAAGCCACATATTAAACGCATGACGGGGAATGCAATTGCGAAACCACACAAAATCAGCGTAAGGCACTACATTATCCCTCGACCTTATAGAATTCCAAACATGGTAGACCGAGAAAGGTTTCCCAACACCATCATTATTACGCTATTCCAAATAGTCACACTTTTCATTGCTAATCATCAGAACAGGGATATCACAAAGTAGAGGATACTTGATGGTCCAATCATTCGGCCAATGCCAATTACCCTCATGAATCAATTCACGTACCTTGGTAGAAAGATTCCAACCAGCTCTAAAGATGTCCCGAGATGATATGATACTAGATAAAGGACTAGCAGCACACCACCTATCAAACCACATAGACGTTTGAGAACCATCACCAATGCACGACCAAATAAAGCTCCGAATAAGAGGTCTAAGCTGTAAAATCTTCCTCCAACCCCATGTCATGTTACCGTGATATGGAATATCCCAAAAACTTCTAGCTTTTAGTTTATATACATGAATCCACTTTACCCACAACGACTCCTTAAGAGAAAGGAGCTTCCAAATATGCGAAACCATAAGAGCTTTATTAAACTGCTCCAAACGACGAATGCCCAAACCTCCTTCATCCTTAGGAAGACATACAACTTCCCAAGCGACTTTAGAATTACCTTTGCGCATACTACCTTGACACCATAAAAAACCACGCATAAGCTGTTCGATATCAAGTAACACACGGGAAGGAAGCATAAAAACCGAAGCCCAAAAGACATGCATCGATCCCATAACAGATTGGATAAGTTGGAGCCTTCCCGCAATCGAAAGAGACTTATTTTTCCAATCATTAATCCGATTCTGAACCTTCTCAATCAAATCCTTACAATCTCTAAAAATCAATCTAGATGAAACCAAAGGAACACCGAGATATTTAACCGGAAGACGTCCTTCCTCAAAAGGAAGGAAATGGAGAATAGACAATTTAGTGTGATTAAGAACGTTACAAAAATAAGCCGTGCTTTAGGCATACTCGGGATTAAGCCCGAAGCATCCTTAAACTCATCCAACGCCTCTTTGATTACCATAACAGAATTAACATCACCATGAGCAAATAAAAACAAATCATCCGCAAAGCAAAGATTAATAAGATCCAATTTTGAGCAATGCCGATGATAAGTGAAGTTAGAAGACTCACGAACCCTTCGATGAAGCATGAGAGTCAAAACCTTCATAACAAGCGTAAAAAGATAGGGGGACAACGGATCTCCTTGACGAAGACCCCTCCTCCCCTTAAAATAACCATGAAGAGAACCATTAATGTTGATCGAGAAAGAGGTAGTCGACACACATTCCATAATCCAAGACACCATGCGATCATGAAAACCAAAACCAATTAACACCTTCCTTAGAAAATCCCAATCAACCGTATCATAAGCTTTCTGAATATCCACTTTAAACGCACATCTAGGAACACCTCGATCCAAATGGTAGTTATGCATAATATCTTGAGTGAGAAGAATATTATCCGAAATGCTACCACCCGCAACAAAAGCAGATTGATTTGGGCTGAGTTAGTACCCGATTTTCTAATACTTTGTATTGCACTTCCTGTTGTGGAGTATTATGTTCGAAAAACTAGGGAAATTATGGATTGGCCATAATTATGATGAACTCCAAAGGTTTTTTCTTCTTCCAGTTTAAAACTTCTAAAGGTTTGGAGGATGTTCTAGAGAATGGACCATGGATTATTCATAATAGCCCTATCATGCTGAAGAAATGAACTATGAATACGCGCTTATGTAAGGAAGAGTTAACCCGTATTCCGGTGTGGGTCAAGATTCATGATGTTCCAATACAGGTTTTTTCAGAAGATGGCTTAAGTATCATCGCATCTCAAATTGGTAAGCCTATTATGCTTGACTCTTATACCTCCTCGATGTGCATTGAGTCATGGGGGAGAAGTAGTTTCGCCCGATGTTTGATTGAAATTAATGCAAATGATATTCTTAAAGAGAGTCTTACTATGGGTGTTCCTTTACTTGATGTGTCGGGGTTTACTATTGAAACTATTTCTATTGAGTATGAATGAAAGCCACCCCGTTGTGACTTATGCAAGATATTTGGTCATGTTAAGGACCATTGCCCTAAGAAGGTGTCGGTTTCTCCTACCGTTTTTACTCCGACTGTTATTACTCCTAATGTTGAGAATACTAATGATGGATTCCAAACTGTGGGTAAAAAGAAGAAGAAGGGTAAATCTAAGTCCACTAATGGTGGTCAGTCGGTAAAAGGAGCTGTTAGGTATGAGCCAAAGGCGATTACAAGCGTGCCAAAGAAGGGCGTCTCCAATCTGGGTAATATGTCTAAATCTATGTCGAAGAATCAACCTCCTAAGGTTATTTTTCCCCTCTTCTAAGGAAGATAATATCACTATGTCTAACTCTTATGCTGCTTTGGATGAAGAAAGTGATGAAGACGTTAAAAATGTCTATGATGAATCGGCTAACTTATTTCATGGTTCAAAATCTGGTGGAAGTTCGTCTTCTTTCACGGTTGTTGTTGGTTAGCTTGTTTGGATTAGTTGGTTGTTTCTAGTTTCAATTATTGGTTGTTTCTAGAGTTGTAAGTGTTTATGGCATGTCATAAGCACTAGTTTTAGGAGTCTATCAAGTTTGTTAGCTTGAGGTTAAGTTCGTCTTCTTTCACGGTTGCTGTTGGTTAGCTTGTTTAGATTAGTTGGTTGTTTCTAGTTTCAATTTTCGGTTTTAATATACTTTATCGGGGTAACCCTTTACCTAAAAAAAATCAACTTCATCAGCCCAAAACATTGCAACCAATCCAGAGTTTTCAACCTTATATTGAAACGTAAAGTTTGGCATAAACTTCTTTCTGTTTTCCATTTCGTTGATTAGCATTTGCGCGTCGCTTTCTCCTATGAATGCATTAATGTCCCTTATATGATTCTTAAAATCATCACTCGTGCCATGAACATATTGTGCACCCCCTTTCATTCTAGAATACAAGTTGTGTGCCCTTGTTGCACCAAGTTTTAAGGTTGAAGCTTTAACAACAAACATCTTTTCTGGTTGAGTCATCTTCCTTTGTTTCTTTGTTAGATGTTTATACTCTTTCGGAATCATTTAATGATTGTGCTTAGAAACAAACTTAGTTATTTCGTACTTTCCGGATACAATATTCAAATCAACTTTGGTTCTTGCCTTATAACCCGTTATACAGTGTCTTGTATTTTTAACTTGTTTATCACTGTTTTCAAGATCCAATATGTTTATGTTTATCTCTTTTGGAACCCTTTCTCTGTTACACATGACGTACTTAGATTTTACAAAACCACTTCTAGTTTTTTTTTGTGCCAATTTCTTAAATTCAAAACCTCCGATTTCAGCATAAAAGGTATAAAATTGAACACATTCCTCTATCATATTAAACACTTTCCCCTTGAAAGGTAAGTAAACGCTCTCAATTTGGTTCCTAATATACAGATCCTCGAGGTGTCTCACTATGAAGGTATAAACTTGGCCTTGGTGTGTTGTTAGTAGCTATCATATAATCACATGTGATATTTGTTTTGAATTATTTTTTAATACAAAACAAAGCATATCCAAACATAATACAAAACAGAATCACATGCAATTTTTATTCAGAGTCATGTTTTAATACAGAACATAGCATATGCAAACACAGTAGAAAACAGAATCACATGTGATTTTTATTCAGAGTCATCCTTATTCACAAAACACAACATCATATAAAAATTTATAAAACAGAATCACATGTGATTTACCTAGAGCAGGTACGAGATTTTCTTCTGCATCTATATCTACATTAAGATCATCCTCATCCTGGATTTTAGTCTTAATCAAAAGATTTTTAGCATCAACAACCAAATCGCTTTCGTTTAACAGATTATCATCCATATTTTTCATGAATCTTTCAATTGTAGATAGGGATACTCATTAGGGTTAATCCATCGTTAGGGTTTATTGCAGTGATATGTTCGAATCGTTAGGGTTATTGCAGATAGGGTTCATCGGCGGTGGTTTTTAGTCACCGGTGGTTGGTTGTAGAAAGTTAGGGTTTTCACGAATCGTTATGTGTGTGTTTTTTTTGTAAAAAAATGAAGATTTTATGGAAAGTTTGGCTTTTATATTTGGGTTTTTAGATAGATAGGTTACCAAACTATCAACTTTTATTCGCCTAAGTTACTAAACTTTTTTTTTGTTCAATTGGGTTATTAGACTATCGAAACCGGTTAAATTTAGTATCGAACTATCGGTGACTGGTTGCGAGTGTTAAATCCCGGTAACATTGCCAGTGTGGCATTTGACTTTTGATACAAATAAGTTACTCAACTTTGCGAATTTATTCACTTAAGTTACTAAACTTTGCGAATTTTTTACACACACTTTTTATATACATTTTTATCCACACATTTTTATACACACATTTTTAAATTTTAGCGGCTACTTTTCTCTTATAAATACCCCTTTACCATCATTTATTTTCTCACACAACTTCTTATCCAACTCTCCCAAATGGATTCCAATCTCAATAACGAAAATGATCAATGGGAACTCAGTCTTGATATAGATGATTCTGATCTCTGATTAACACTCATTTTGCGTCCCTCTAGTAGCACACGTGTTGAAATATCCCCCTCAACCCAAAATCTAGTTAGGATAATACCCGGTCCTGCGGGTATTGTTCAAGCAGCCAAGCTACTTAAACAAAGGGATATTCTACTTGGTTTAGATGGGGTTGTAATGTCTACACAAGAATATATGAAGAAAGTTATTGAGGATGTGGGCGAGGATGAGGATTTTAAGAGTGGGTCGTGGGTTAGCGCCATTGACTATGTGAATGCTAATGGTGGCACTGCGAGTGGGTGTTTAGGAGACATCAAGAATTTTCTGAAGAATGGGAAACTTGACCAAGTTGTTGCAATAGTCAAGTCTTATTCTCTGAATGTGACTGGCGATCTCACAGTGACTATGAAAGATCTCTCAGGTATAATACATGGAACAATACATCACAAATTCATTGTTGAGGGTGGTTATGGAAAGGATATTTTTATAGGAGCTGCTTTGATACTTGCTAATGTTTCAGTTTTTTCTCTTAAACCATCAATGCATTACCTTAACATTACAATGAGAAACGTAGTTAAGGTTTTTCGTAAGGATACGATTCCTGGAAGTGGCAGTGGTTAATGCATTACCTTAACATTATTATGTAATGTTTTTTTTATTATTATTGCATTTTTAAATTTCGTATTGTAATAATAACTTCAGTATTTTAATTTTAAATTCCGTATTCAAATGGTAAATTCCAACGACTACTTTTTCCTTATAAATACCTCTTTTCCAACGGCTATTTTAAATTCCGTATTCAAATTTTAGATGAACAAAACATAAAACTTTAGTAACTTAGGCGAATAGATTCACAAAGTTGAGTAACATATTTGTCAAATAACCTGATAAGTTTCTGAGTTGGATAACGGGGCCTACAAAAAGCTGACGTGAAGAAGGTCAAATCACAATCTCCCAGTTGCCAGTATTCAGGGTAACCTGAATGAACACACTTTTCTTGTTCAGTAACCTTAAAGTCAAACTTTGATATTCTAGTAACCCAATTGAACAAAAAAAAGTTTAGTAACTTAGGCGAACAAAAGTTGATATTTTTGTAACTTATCTGTGTAAAAACCCTTTATTATATATTACCATATTTACCCTTGATGTAGAAAGTAGGTGGGATCTCTTATTTAATCACAACCATTGGATAAAAAATGGATGGATAGTGAGGATGAGTTCATTTGATATATGCTAGATATTGGATCTTTAGGGATCTCAACTCTTACACAAACAGTTAAAATATATTATAAATAATATACAACTGAACGATACATAAAAATGAATGTCTTAGCAAAACAAACACTGTAAAAAAAGAAATACTTAACTTATCCCGAGTTGAGAGCATTCACTATAGTAAACCTTTCTAAAGGTTTATAATTGTGTTATGATATTAATTTATAAACATTTTAGTTTTATAAACATATCTCTATCATGTATAAACCTTTTCAAGTTTTATAAACATTTCATATAATTCAAGTGCATTGAATTATGAAAAGGTCTAATATTCTAGACTTCTTCATATCACATAAGCATGAAATAAATGTTCACTATGGTTTATAAATTTTTAAACCTCTTCATAAATTTATAAACCACCGTACCATAGTGGATGTCCTAACAAGGAATCTCAATTTTATTACCTGTAACTGTAACTCTAATAAAATATTAAGTTTAAGAAATTTTCAATCTAATCCATTCATGATGGAATTTAAGTTCGACATGAAACTGCTGAGAATATAGTTGTATTATCATGATTCTAAAATCAAACTAATAAACATCTTATTTCATTCGAATTGCCCTCTTATTTGGTGATCCATAACCTCAAATTGTTTCAAAATTATTTGCTTCAGTAGCCGAGTATGTAGTTGTATCAGTTAACAAATGTTATGTCATTCTTATTTTATATTATGGCAAAGGGGATTAAGGATCCTTCATTTCGGGTGATTTAAAATCATTTTGCTTTTTCAGGAAATTTTAGCGATGTTGCAGCAAATTTGTGATAGCATATTAGTAGTATGCTATTTTTACTCTGTTTGTCCTAACATAAATGTCTTTTTTTAGAATACAACGTAAAGCTTAATGAAATCCTTTGACAAATACTTAAACATCAAAGTATCAACTAATTCTCTTTAGGGTCCTACTAAATGAACCCTTAATCCACCATTTAAACATTTTTTTTCCTTTCAGCTTTTGAATGCAGTCAAAACCATTTAAACCTTTATTAAAAGCACAAAAAACTACATTCTCTTTCACAAACAAAATATTAATCTTCTCTTTCACACACGTCTTTTACATCAGGATCCACCTAAGACCACCATCCTCTATTATTACACCACCAGTCCACCACCCAAGACAACCACATCCACTGCCATATAAATCAACCACCACCTCATTTTTCTTAACAGAAAAAGAAAAGATCGAAAAATACCACCACCTCATATTCTATTTTAAAAAATACCACTAATATAGTGAAATAATGACCAAACCGAAAAACACCACCACAACCATTTTGTTAGAACTGAAATTCCGAGCAAACTCCGAAAAAAGAATCGGTCATCAGACCTTTCAAGTACAACCGATCCTAGATTTGGCCACCACCATCACTTGGGATTTTGTGAATACTTTTTTTAGGATTTCTTGTGCTTTTATTTTTGTTGATTTCCAACCTTTGTTGGATTGATGTATTTGGTTTTTTTAGTTTGTTTTTAAATTTATAAATGAAAGAGGAGGAGGATGATGATGTGAAATAATTAGAGAGAGAAACTGAGAAAAAAGAGAGATAATTTCGAGTGAGAAACTGAGAAAAAACATTAGTAAAGAGTGAGAAATAAAAAAAAATGATTTTTTATGTTTGGAAATGTTGGGATTAACAATTTCAATAATTAAGTAGTTATTAGTGTCCCTTTAGTGAAAAATTAGTGTCTATTTAGAACGACCCTTCTCTTTATTTAATGCTCATATGCATCAACAAGTAATTCTCTTTATTTAATGCTCATATGTATCATCAACTAATTCTCTTTATTAACATTAAAAATAACGCTAATGGTATTAACTCAGTATTAGTGTAGCAATAAACGTACATAGTATTTGTGCACACATATAATGATTGATGTCTAAGAAAATAATGCTAATATCACCCAGTCATGGGCATGTAGCCATGTAGGTAATTTTAAAATGGACATCTGCTCTACATCCCAAAACTGAATCACTTGCAATTATTTTAGGATGATGGAGTGGTTTATAATTAATAGTAATAGCATATCTTTGGTATTCGTATCATAAATTAGAAGCCATTGCAACTATTTAATAATGTGGTAGTCATCTCCACATTATGAACTTTGGATCACAAATACCACAACTTTGTTACAGTTGTGGTGGTTTCTTTTTAACTATTCCAAGAATAAAGACTTCAAAATCTGTTTTTAGTGGTACTATGTTTATTACATGAATCCACATTGCAATATCAAGCAAGTTAAATTTAAAAGTTCATCAAGACAGACAAGATTCTTTATGTGTTAATTTTAAAGCTATTAATGACTTAACAAGATGAAACTTGAACCATTGTAAGTTATGAACTACACCTGTGATGCTGATAAATTATTTGCAGTTGTATTGTTGTACAAGTTTCATCATATGTATAGGTTCTGATCTTACTCTTTTTTATTAGTTTATTATTTATTTACTTTTGTTAAGGAATTGATGGTTCTCCTAAGAATTCTCTGCTAAAATTAGGCCTGCAATTGACAACGCTTGATCTCGACACTACCTAAAATCAAGTTTGGCTCGATGTTAAACTAACCATAAACCTTGAGTAATCAGTTACATATAAGATTATCTAATGCTTACTTTCGTTTTGGTGTGCAGGTTAAATAGATACGATCTGATGTTCAACCAAAATGAATACTGTTGTTTGGACTTTGAGGTAATACTGTAACCATGTATCATATTTAACATCTTTGTATAAATATGGCTAAACAAACATAATGGACAGGGAGTGCTTGGATGTAATATTAAAACTAATAGTGGTCTTTTGATTTAGAGTTTAAAGTTAAACCAATCATCATGAATATTATCCCAAATAACGACCTAAAATTTGTTTGAAAGTTTTTATACCGCCTTTTCACAGCAAATTAAGAATATTCAATATGATGTCCTGCATTTTTCATACCGCTTTTTCATAGCAAATTATGAATATTAAGCGTGTCACGACAGTTTCAACGGTGTCTGGATCAACTTATAGTCTGGGGTTATGGACTTATTTGAATTTTAAACAAGCTTATAAGCCCATTTTTGGGCTTATGAGCTTATTGAAGGAGGAAAAGATAGTTATGTCTTATGGTTTTGAAGTTATAAAATGGTGTGTCATACGTTTTTTGCACACTGCTCTTATTAAAGTTGAAACATAAAAATTTTAGAACTTTTAATTACAAGGAGGAAACATTTAACTATTTCAAAACTGTTTATCTACTTATTATATAGAAAATAAGCACCTAAAAGTAAGCGGTTTGTTACTTAATTATTAAGCAGATAAATAATTTAAGTGAGCTATCCCAAACAACTTAAAGTTATTATGTACTTATCGCAGTCATGAGGTATATCCAAAAGGGGTGGTTGGAGAACCGAGCTTCTAAAAACAGTATCATAAGATGGCTGTCAAAAAATAGTTATAAAATCTCGATTGGTTTTTCTTTCTGAATGTTGCTGGCTGAAGTGGAGAAATCTTTTAATGAACTGAAGGAACATGTCATACCGGGTATGTAACTATTAAGTTATTGTTCGGAAAACAAACCTTGGGTAGACATGATCATCATCTGTTTTATAATTGCAGACTATATACTCAATCCTGAGAAACGCCAAAGGGTGTATAAAGAACCGTGCAGATTGTTGGCTGTGAGCCGAAACAGAGGAAACGAGCGATTGATCGAGGATATTTCCTATGAAGATGTAGTCAACTAAGTACGCATCTAAGAGGCTATGGACAGTAACGAGGGCCGAAAATGAGCAGCCAAAACTCTCAGAGGCTATGGACAGTAACGAGGGCCATGCGAAGGATGAAGAGACACAATAAGGTGGAAAACTCTGGTACAACACCAAAAAACGCCACTGTAGCTATGGAAGAAGGGTAATTTAGAAAATAAAAGTAGGATTATATGGTGCTTGATATATTCTATGTTGTCAAAGTCTTTAACTTTAGTGATTTTGTGATCGACTCTTGATAAACATGAGATCTTGTGTTCAAATCTTGTCTGATTTTTTGCTATTAGAAAGGTTAGTTGAGCAGGTATTGTTCTTACTAAGAACTGGTGCTCTCTTTAAAAATGGTTTATTTTTTTGGGTAAAGGGTTACCCCGGTAAAGTATATTAATCACAAAATCGTTTAAGTACAATGGAATGTGTGAACTTCCACAATTAACTAAAGAAAGCTTGAATACCACTAAATCAAATGGGATATGCCCCATTGAATACATAAATAAAACTAAAATACGTCAAATTCTACTTAGCAAATTCCAAGCGAAAGTAATTAGCCACACAGAAGCATAACCGCATCATTAAAACATTCAGCAACACATAGGAGCTAAAGGAGTTGGGCATCTCAAACGATATGGCCAAAATGATTCACATTAGCGAGTTCATGAATTTAAAACGATAAGAGTTGAGCGAAACCGTTACCATTGGAATAAAACATCCCCTTAACTCTTTGTGAGTTCGCTTAGCATTCTGAAACAACGATTTTATTAGTTCCCGCCACACAAAAAATAAGAGGAAATGCAGCCAAAATAAGTTTACAAAAATATTCTAGCGTTCTCTTATTTGCCATAGGACAGAGTTGAGCAACAATATATAAAGGAATCAGGTGGGCACTAACTCATATCAGAAGATGATCGCAATAACTTCCAAACTTTGGATGAATAGGGACACTCAAAAAATAATTATGAAGCATGAGAATCATTTGAGTGTTAAAGAGAGCGCACCGAAGCAGGTTCAAGTCTTGGTATTAATACCACTATCCCATTGCTCAGCTCTCCTGGGTCTTAGTCTATTCCGCATTACAACCACAAATGAAATCGAATGAGAGGAATTGAAGGGGGAACCACACAATGATGAACAAATTGATTCATTACCAAGGGGTTCTAAATGGCCTCCAAGACGGCTAACAGAAAATCAGAAGAATCAATTTGCGTCTCTCCACGAATGCAATTATTGTATTGTCATCGAGATTAGGGGCTTTTTTGGAATTGAGGTTCAATATTGAGTTTGGCAATCAAAAGCTTGAGGCCACGTCCAAACGTTATTAATCACAAAATCAGCCACCATAGCTTGATTATTAAATCCCTCACTATAAATATCGAAGGAGAAGATTAAAACGGTCTTCGAAGGACAATGAGAACACAATATCATGGCACACGCTGTATCACGCCTTTCGAGTTTAACCCATAAGAATGGACGAACTAGCACACGAGAAGTTGGAGAAGCTTTAAACCAGCCCCCAACTAAATTATCTTTAATAGGAGATCCCAAAAAGGACGATATTTTATGAAGGTGTATAGGTGTGAATCCAATGCACCCAAAGAGACTCTTTGTTGGAAATTATATTCCAAATGTGCGTGGTCATCAATGCCATATTAAACAGATCCAAACTACGCAAACCAAGACCACCTTCACATTTAGGAAGACAAATGTCATCCCATGCAACCTTGGCCTTCCCTCTCTTATACTCCCCATTACACCAAAGGAAACGCATAATAAGACTATGTATATCATAAAAAAAAAACTTTTGGAATGATGAGGTGTTGCCCACATAAATTGCAAGGAAGAGATAACGATTACAAAAGTTTGCTGCTACCAGCAAAAAATGAAGAGCTTGTTCTTCAATCTTTCAATCCTTTTTAGCTTTCAACAGAAATTACAATCTTATTTAAGAAGCCTCGAAGAAATAAGAGGAAACTTAAGTATTTAACCGAGATTACTTAGCAAACGGATTATGTTAAGAATAGCTATCTTGAATGCTTAGGTAAACTTACAAAAGAACGCTTGCTTTTGGAATGCTCGGGACAGCCCCGAAGTAAGTTGAACTCATCAGGGACCCATCACTGAACGGGCAGATCTAAGTCCCACGAGAGGGCTGGAAAAATATAAAGAGATCATCTGCAAAACATACGGTTAACAGAATGAAGTTCAACAAATGCTTGTGTGGTAACGAATACACTGAAAATTACTCTTCGTTTATCATCAGGGTAACAACTCCATAATTAGATATAAAGATAGGGATATAATGGATTCTCCTTGCCTAAAGCCCTTTTTCCTTTAAAGAAGCCATGAATATCACGATTATAGATTCAAAGAGAAAAGTGGAAGAGACCACAAAGCCAGGATCCATTAATTCATATGAGGATGGGAAGCCAAAATATTTAAGAAACAGCCCATGAACCCAATCCATTGTATCATATTGCTTTTTTTGAATTGTAATCTTAAAGCCATTAGGAGGACCTACTATTACGATGATAATTATGCATAAGCTCCTGAGTTATAGAATGTTATGAAATAGCCTACGGAACAAAAGCGATGATTATCTATAACACTCTTTAATCCCATCTTATAATAGATTAGTAAGAATTACTATACATTTTATAAATGAATAGCAGCATGAATTCAGGACGATAATCATTGATTTTGAGAGGAGTAGAAGCCTTAGGGATTAAGAGCAATAAAAATATGGTTGATCTCCTTCAATAATCTGCCATAACAAAAGAAATCTCTAAATAGTGGACAAAAGTCCAAACGAAATATCCCTTCCTTTTTCTGAAAAAAAGCCGACGAGAACCATCCCGGGGGGGGCGGCACGCTCATCTCTGATACAATACATAGCTGCTTTAATTTTCCTCATCAGTAACGGACGAATACCATATGGATGGAGAAAGAATCAGCCGAAACTTTCTTCAAAAAAAGACCATCCATGTTAAGGTTATCACAAACCATATCACTCCCAAGGAACATTTTATAATGAGAAACAAAAACATCAGCCACATTAGAGCCCGTGACCTCAATATTATCCGAATTCATAATAACATCAATGCGACTTCTATGGATTCGGCTTTTGACTGACTTGTGGAAATAGGCAGAGTTTGAATCCCCTACCTCAAGCCACTCAATTTTCGCCTTTTGCTTTAAGAACCGCTCCTCATCCAATTTAGCCTCACTGAAAGCTTGAACATAAACAGCCTCATCCTCTCTAAGAGATAGGTCGTTAGGGTTTAAATCCAAAGCCTTTTGAACCTCATCAAGCTCAAATCGAAGTTTGTTAACCCGGTCATGGAGATTACCTTGATCATGTAAGAGCTTGCGAAACGGTTTCTTAAGAGCTTTCAACTTTGAAACGACTTGATACATCTTATGTCCATCAACATTCACACTCCAAACACTAGACAACAACTCCCTGAATTGACTTTTGTGAGCAAGAAAATTGAAAATTTTAAAAGGCTTAGGCTTATTAAAAGGCAAATTAGGGATGTTTAACACCGCGGGAGAATGATCCGAAATTCTATAAGGCTGAAATAAAGCATACGCTCCAAGAAAGGCATCAATATATAGTGTAGTACTTGAGTAATTCTAAAGAAACATAATGCAGGAATTTTTAAGTAGTTATATGACTACAAATCTAAAATGGTCAGGTTTAATAAAATATGGAACTATTCTAAAGATGTGAATTGTTTAGGTAGTGTTTAGTTGTAGAAAATATTTCATGTTTTTCTGTTTTTAAATTCCTAGAGAAGGAAATGGTTTTTCTTTCTAGAGAAGAGTTGAGAATTTTGAAAACTTTTTTTTGGGTAAAGGGGATTTACCCTGGTAAAATATATTAATCACCCAACAAAACCAGTTAAGTACAATAGAATGTGACTAACGTGCCACATTAACCTCAAGCCAAGCTTGAACTTCTACTACCCAAGTGACATGCCACAAGGGATTACCCTATTACATAAACAATAACACCAATAGGGAAATACCACCTAACATTACATAAACAAAAAACTTGGACCATAAGAACTAACATAAGGTAGATTCGGAAATATTCCAATCCTTCGCCATAACCAAAGCACTACTGGTCTTCTTCAATCGACAAGACATTAGCTTGAGTCTTACCGAATTCATAATACACTCGATCACTTGACTAACCGTTCGTTTGGAGTTCTTGAAAAGACGACCATTACGTTCTTGCCAAATGAAATAAGTAGTTGCAGCCACCACAAGTTTAGCGATGATACTTCTAGACGTTCTCCTAGCCGCAAAGGGCTTAATATCGTTAATAATCGCATCAATAGAGTCAGAGGCATTAGGAAGACCAGCCAACCCCTTAAGATGATGCCAAACCTGTTGTGAAAACACACATTCAAAAAATAAATGAGTGTGAGAATCCGGCTGCGTTTCACAAAGCGTGCACACCATAGTGTTCAAACCAGCCGCATCCCACGGCCTAAGATTATCTTGAGTCTTCAAATGACGACGAATAACCAGCCAAAGATGAAATACATGACTGGGGAATAGAACTAGAGAACCATACCACATCACACCAATCCACCTTAACAGCTCAAGGGCGAATAGAACTCCAAACTTCATGGGCTGAAAACACCTTAACCAAACCATCCTCATTCCGCCATTCAATTATATCACAAGAATCAGGTTGCAAATTAGGAGTAGGAATAGAGCACAAAGTTGGATACATACTTAACCAAACGTTCGGCCATGCTAAGCTGCCATTACACATCAAATCACAAACACAAGAAGATGTACTAAACCCTTCGCTATACATGTCCCGAGTTGAAACAAAACGATCATACCATAAAGACGTACCCAAGATTATGCCATATAAACTGTCTGATAACGGGCCATAGTTTGTGAATATTCCTCTAACCCCATGTCATGTTACCACGATAAGGAAGATCCCAAAAGTTCCTACCTCTTAACTTATAAGCATGAATCCATTGAACCCAAAGAGATTCCTTTCGAGAAAGAACCTTCCAAATATGAGTAGTCATGAGAGCCTTATTAAAAGACTCCAATCTACAAATACCTAAACCTCCTTCATCTTTAGGAAGACGCACCATCTCCCAAGCCACCTTTGCTTTACCGCTGCGCATTTTACCTTGACACCATAAAAAAACCCGCATAATTTGCTCAATATCAAGAAGGACCAAAACACATGTAATGAACCGATGACAGAAGACACAAGTTGCAATCTACCCGCAATCGAAAGAGATTTATTCTTCCAATCATCAACCCGATGTTGGACTTTTTCAATTAACTCCTTACAATCCTTGTTTTTTCAATTATCTTACAAGCCTTGTTAAATCAGCTAGGACGAAACTAAAGGGAACACCAAGATATTTTACGGGAAGCTACCCTCTTTCAAATGGGAGAATTTAAAGGAATATACTCTTAAATGATGTGACATTACATAAATAAGGTGTCTTAGGAAGACTGGAGTAAGACCCGATACAAGCTTGTATTCCTAACAATTCCTTAATAACAGGAGCTTGAATTGCATTCACATTAGAAACAAAAACAAATTCATCCGCACCAAAGCAAGATTAACCATATCTAACCTCGGAGCAATTTCGGTGATTAAGTAAAAAAAAACTATTCCGGACTATTGTTACCGTTCTTTGATTATAAGGGTTAAGATTCATACAAGAGTAGAATAAATAAGGCGAAAGGCGGGATTCACCTTGACGAAGCCCTCTCTTACCCTTGAAATACCCATGAAGAGAACCATTAATGCAAATAGAGAAGGAGGTTGAAGTAACACACTCCATAATCCAACCAACCATTCGGTTATGAAAACCAAACCCCGTAAGAATCGTCCTCAAGAACTCCCAATCAACCGTATCATACGCTTTCTGGATATTCACTTTAAAAGCACATCTAGGAGCACCATGATTCAAGTGATAATTATGCATAATTTCTTGGGTAAGCAAAATATTATCCGCAATACTTCTACCATGAACAAATGCGGACTGGTTTGGGCTAATCAAATCCTTAAGGTAAGATTTAATCCGGTTTGCTATAACCTTGCTAATGCATTTAAACAACACATTACAACAAGATATGGGCTGAAAGTCATTCACCCTAGCAGGAGTAGAAACTTTCAGAATTAAAGCAATTATAGTATGATTAAGCTCCTTTAACAACCTGCCATTAACAAAGAACTCACGAACAGCAAGAATCACATCATTTCCAACAATATCCCATGCTTCTTTGAAAAATGCCGCCGTAAAACCATCAGGCCCAGGAGACTTCTCATTTCCCATAAAAAACATAGCGTTCTTAATTTCTATGTCACTTACCATACGCGTCATATCCATAGCAGCAACCGTATCCAACCTGGTAGGAAATAAATTTGACATATTAAGATTAGCAACAATACCAGGTTGTCCAAGAAAGGCTTCATAGTGGGATACAAACGCATCTGGGACTTGATCATTCTCACAAACAACCCCATTGCTACATTAATTCGACTCTTACTAACACGACTCTTAACCGCCTTGTGAAAGTATGCTGAATTCGTATCCCCTTCCTGCAACCAATCAATTTTAGCTTTTTGTTTCAAAAAATTTTCTTCCAACAAGATCGCCTCGTTAAAAGCTTGGACATAGGTCGCCTCCTCCTCACGAGATTGAAGGGGTCCAAATCCAATGCCCGCTGCACAGTATCAAGATCATGTCCAAGCTTCTTAACATTATCAAAAATAGATGGGAATTTTGAAAACTTGTTTAGATGGGAGTTGTATTTTTCTTTTTTTTAATGAAAAGAAAAGAGGTGGCAAAATAGATGGGATGGGTTGGGTTGGGTCATGGGTCTAGATGGGTTTTCTAGAAACATGGGTCTCGATTGGTTTGGGTCTAGATAGGTTAATTGTAACACCCCCAAAATCAGGTAGCAGCGGAATGGTAACAATAGGGTGCTACGTCAAAGTACAACAATCAAGATATAGGAAACGACCATAAATGGACGTTTAAGATAAGATTTCATTCGATGCCATAGCAAAATATCAAAGTTTATACATTAGGTCCCATATGTTCTAAAAGTCATAAACATTTCAAGTACATATTTAATTAAACAAAAGCTTCATAATACCAAAAGATGACTTAAGTTTTTAAAGATAATAAAAGTTGCATAGACTTTAGATAAAACACAGAATCCGTCTTCATTGATATCCGCCACGGCTCCCCTCCGATCTTCATACCCTAGGACCTGAAATTACATGCTAAAAGTCAACACCAAGGTTGAGTGAAATCATAGTCTTATTATCAGGTTAAAAAAGGGTGGAGATCACAAGATCGTAGTAATAGGTAACTCGAAACAACGAATTCCAGTAGTCCAAAACATTTATTATTGCACTAAGCTCATGACCCCGAAGCCTTAACTAGATTTGTGCCCCAATCAGAATATAGGATGCTTGCCAACAACCTAACATCTCTCATGTTAATGCAGCCCCGGGTGGGGGGGGGGGGGGGGGGGGGGGGGGGGGGGGGGGGGGGGCCCCCGCCCCTTGATCAAACTATGACCCAAGGAAAGGTGGGGATTGTCAGTCCCGATAGATCTATCTATAACACTCGCACTTACAACAATAGCAATTAACGGTTCATGATAAATAGGGACTTCACGGCAATAAGGTAACTTAGGCATTAATAATCAGGCAGTAATTTGGATAGCATACACTTTGAAAAACACTTGTGTCCAATAGTAAAACAAGCAATGTAATTCACCCTGTAATGTTTGTAAAAACAATCAAGTAGTAAAAAGGGGGGCTATGAACTTACCTCGAGTGAATGGTAATCAACAAGTATTCACAATAGAAAAATGCGTCACGAAGGAATCTAAAGGCAACCTAATCCAATATAGGTCGTATAAGTACTAAACACTTTGATTATTTATAGGTCGTATAGCTCATCATACTAATCGTACGCTGCTATCATATATAAGTAGGGTCATGTAGTGACGTATTAGGTCGCTTTTAAATATTTTTTAGTTCGTTTTAAATTTTTAAAAAATTAAAAAAAAAATTCGTTCCTTCGTATATACGTAAAGTATTTTAAAAAATTTACGAAAAAAATTCGTACTTTTAAAAATCTTAATTTAAAATTTTTTTAAATCTTAATTTTTTTCCGTGCTTTTAAAAATCTTGAATTTTTTTTTACGAAAAAAAAAATTTTAATTTCGTACTTTTAAAATTTCGTACTTTTAAAAATCTTGAATTTTTTCCGTGCTTTTTTTTCAGAATCTTAATTTACGAAAAAATTTCGTACTTTTAAAAATCTTAAATTTTTTTAAAAAATTTCGTACTTTTAAAAATCTTAATTTAAAGAAAAAATATTTTTTTTTGTTGGGGACTAAACCTGCAATTTGGCCAAACCACAGGGACCAAAAATGCAATTTACTCTTGTTAATATTAAAAGAAAACACGACAGAAAATAGAAATGACTAAAATACCCTTCGCCAACGTTGACCGGGGACCAAAAATGCAACGGAAACTTGAAAATAGGGACTCTCACTGCAATTTCGAAAGTTAGGGTCCCAAATCTTCAATTTGGCCATACCACAGGGACCAAAAATGCAATTAACTCTTATTTGTATAGATTTAGTTATCGTAAATCTCGTAAATGTCGTAACTTATTCGTTATAGCTCCGTTTTTAGCGATTCTTTCGAGCACGTTCTCATAATTAAATTTTCTATTTATTTATGATGTTTTTCCAAAAATAAAGTCCCTGATGAACAGTAACTTTTTATAAAATTATTTTTATAAAAGTATTAATTATCGTAAACTTGTAATCATCGTATCTCCTTCGTTATAAATTGATTTTTTGAGTTTCTTACCTTTTTGGAATCGTCATGAGACATATTATTTTTATAAAACATAAAATCCATGCTTTGGATTTTGAACCAAAACAGCCCCTTAATAATCATTAGTCCATGATATATTCAACCACATAACATATGAATAAGTGTACAAAATTATAATCACAAGCAAAAATATGTTTTACATGTTTAAAAGCATCCTAATGGTGATTTTGCCATATAGAACTAATATACTCATAAAATCATGAAAATGAAAAGGTGAGGGCTTATAGATAACCTTAAGGTGATAAATGATGATGAGAAATATAATCTAAACCCTTGTTTAGATTTTTAAACCAAGCTTGCAAGATTAGAAACCTTAATTTCCCAAGAAACCCTAATCTTCCATTCTTTGCTTCAATACTTGTAAATGGTTAACCAAGACTTCAAATCTTCTTAGGACATCTTAGATATGTTGTAGGAATGTATGTAAATGTGTTAAATAAAATTTGGTATGGATTTGGTATGTTGTTTGAGTGAGCCGTGAGCTAAGATGGGGAAGGAGGAGAGCTTTTTGTGTTTTACACCTTAAGAATGAGAAGTGTGTGTGCATTACCACTAGCAAAAGCCTTAAATACCACAAGGACTAGTCAAAGAACACTTTGAGGGTTTCATGGAGGTCTTATGGTCTTTGGAACACAATGAGGGTCTTAAGGAAGATGTTTGGTCAATGTTCCTAGTCAAAACTAAGCCTTAATTTATGATGTGTGTTCTTATGTCTCCTAAGATGGAAGTGATCCCATGAATTCAAGGATTGTGTTATCTAGATATTATTTTGATAGAAATGGCTAGTTATTACTTGAAGTTAAAATGTGTATGTTAAATGTAAAGTGTAGTTTTTATTTATAAGTGATTAAAGTGTATACTTGAAATTTGATAAGTCTTGGATATTTCCTTTTTATGTGTGGCATCCCAATTAACAACCATGGGTAAAGTTTTATAAGCTTGAGCATTGAAAAATAATAATGGGTATTTGTTGAAGCGTAGATTAATTTTTGTGGTTCCGGAAATGCCTAAACGTAATTTTATTGCGAAACGTAAACGTTTTACGCAACCAATAAAAATAAAATATAAAAAGTTGATTAATACTTTCGTAAAAATAATATATTGCTTGCTTGACGAAAACTTTAATTCGTTTGGTGTCCGTTTACGTTAATTGTTGATTTTTAGTTTACGCGATTTTACTATATAATAAGAATTAAAAGTAAACGCGTACGAGAAAAAAATAATTAGTAAAATAGATGACGTCGTAAATGACCTGAAAATACGGAATGTTACAGTCTCCTCCGGTTAGAAGAGCCTTGTCCTCAAGGCTCAGGTTGCAACACCTGAGGAAGGGACGGGTTCAGAGAAAAGATTCAGATATTTCTTCCGGAATTGGTCTTCACGTTCCCAAGTATACTCAGCTCCTTGCCGAGAGTTCCAACGAACTTTGACCAATGGGATTCTTCTTCGCTTTAGCTTCTTCACATCCCGCTCCACGATCTCAATAGGTTCTTCGACAAATCGCAGATTTTCATCAATCTCGATCTCATCCAAAGGCACTTGAACATCTGGCTCAGCCAAACATTTCTTGAGGTTAGACACATGAAACGTGTCGTGGACACAGCTTAGCTCTTGGGGTAACTTCAGCCGATAAGCCACCGGTCAAACACGCTCTACGATTTCAAATGGTCCCACATATCGTGGTGCTAGCTTTCCTTTCTTACCAAATCGTATCACTCCCTTCCATGGAGATACTTTAAGTAACACTCGGTCCCCAACTTGGAATTCAAGAGGTTTACGCCTCTTATCAGCATAGCTTTTCTGGCGACTCCTAGCCGTCTTCAATCTTTCCTTAATTTAAACAATCTTTTCAGTCGTTTCTTGCACAATTTCTGGTCCAATAAGCTGACTTTCTCCAACTTCAGTCCATATCACGAGGGATCTACATTTCCGCCCGTACAGAGCCTCGAATGGTGCACACTTCTCTCTTCATACCAGGCCACCAAATAAGTCTTCAGATCATAGTATTCTTATCCGCACCCGGAGGTATGATTTTCCTAGAGTATGAGGGGGGGTGGTGGTGGGGGTGCTTCATCCATGACTCAATTTCCTTACACACGCCAAATGATTTGATCCAGATACGATCGAAGAATTAAATTCCACCATCATCTCGTCTCTCAAAGTGTGTTTCTAATCCTCTTAACCATTCAGCTGGGGCTTTAAGATCCTTGGAAGCTTCGCCCTGTGCTTCTAAAATCTTAGTCTTAAGTCCAGAATGAATAGTAATGCTCATAGCACGTACTCGCCTTGGCTTGAGCCTTTCTTTTCTACTCAAGGCATCTGCCACCACATTTGCCTTGCCTGGGTGGTATTTTGATCTAACATTCATAGTCACTGAGCAGCTCGATCCACCGCCTTTGGCGCATATTCAACTCTTTCTAGTCAAATATGTACTGGAGACTCTTGTGGTTAGCATAGATAACACTTTTCGTCCCATAAAGATAATATCTCTAGATTTTAAGGGCAAACACCACCGCACTTAACTCCAGGTTGTGGGTGGTATAATTCTTCTCATGTGTCTTTCGCTGTCTTGACGCGTATGCTATCACTTTGCCTCGCTGCATTAGCACGCACCCAAAACCTTGTTTCGATGCATCACAATAGACCACGAAGTCATTTGGTCCATCTGGGAGTGCTAACACAGGAGCATTGCATAGTTTCTGTTTTAGAATACAGAAAACTTCGCCTTGCTTATCGCTCCACCCATATGTCTTATTCTTTCGAGCCAACAGGGTGAGGGGCTTGGCGATCTTGAAGAAATTCTCAATAAATCTTTGGTAGTAACCCGCCAATCTTAAAAATGAACGGATCTCTATCAGTGATTGAGGGGTCTTCTAGTTCTTGACTAACTCGGCTTGGTTAAAGCGACGTCCTAAGTCAAAAATGACGGGGAAAGGGTTTAAGGATAACAAAAGGGAAGGAAGAAAGATGTTTGATTTATGATGATAAGTATGGGACTTTTCCCAAGCATTTGAATTGAAAAGGGATTCTTGCATGGTGATCCGTAGCTAAGGTACAAATATTTGATTCATGAAAACTCCTGCTCAAATGTAGATTTTTATTCCCAAGGAAGGGAAAGATTTTAGAGGCGACGACTTCTGACATAACGTGGTTTTTCCTGAATTATGCTAATGATCAGGTTATGCATAATTGAGGACCAAATGACGACATGTCCGTCCTCGTCAAAACTTATTGCCGTACCCTATTTATGATTAAAATAGGTCATTCATTTATTTGTTTGCCAAAATCGTACATTTCATGTTATAGACTCATCGGTTTACAAAATGTATTTAAAGTGTTTCAGAGAACGTAGTTTTTTATGTAGTATATAGGATGTCAAGAAGGTAATTCATAAGGTATTCGTAATATGATTATGAATAGTTTATAAAATGTCAGTTTATTAGACGAGGGTAAAATAGTTAGCCAATGATAGTAAAACGGTTTATAAAATGATAGTTTCACAAGCGATAGTAAGGTAGTTTGTTAATGACATCGACTTTTTTTATGAGAAGATAATAGAATTGTCTATGAGGTAGTATCAAAATGGTTTTTCGAAGGGATCACATGACAGTTCATAATGTAATAGTAAGGGGTTTATGTTGTGGTAACAAATTGTGTATGAGTTAATAACGAAATAGTTTAACAAATTTGCTTTATTGTGTGGCAGTGATATGTTTCATAGAATCATAATGTTTTAGTAAGGGCTTGCATGAATAAATAGAAGGTCGAAATAAAACTGACATTTTTTTTTTCACAACACCACAATTTGATAGCTAAAAGGGTTCAAAAGACTACATGGTTTCTTAGTACCACAATCCTTCAATGCTACTTCCATAATTCCCAAAGATACATCGATAGTTTTCTAAGTTTCTAGCACAAGGTTTTACATAACTCCTAATAGGGTTGCGGTGTTTACAGAGAGAATAAAAATTTCACCCGGCAGCACAAGGTCACTAACTGGCACTAGCAGTTTAGTGTATCTATACAAAAGATCCTAGATCATCATGGTAACAGGAAAAGAAGATAACTACTGGGATCCAGTAGGCGGTCCCGTAAGTTTCTTCTCCAGAACTGCAAGATGCTCCTCCATCCAAGACATGTATGCTATCCAGTGCCCTCACGTTTCTCCATATCAAACAATCTAGTCTGCAACTGCTGGTTCTGCAACCAGACTCCATGCAATGAGGTCTGCAGGGTCTGTACCTGCCCCTCTAAAGTAGTCACTCAAGGATGATCTCCCCTATAGTAATCTATCGGCACCTTTGCATCGCTCACTTATCACATCTTCTTCACTAGTCTCGGGCCTATACTCCTAATTGCTCATCCTTATCAATAAGTCATCAATCACCTGAGGGTGCGTCGCAACTCCAGATGTCATAGTAGAGGGGGTGGTCCACGGGTGTAGCGTAGATACCTCCAACACCCCATAATTGTGGAATATGCATAAAGAAAAAATAACAGGCGTGTAGCAAAAAATGTTTGAGACCTTAATAGTATGTTGCACTTACACGCTGAAAATAATAGCTTTTTATAGTTACTTGGTTTGTAAGCTCAGCGATTTTGTCTTTTGCTTCATCATCGTTTATAGCATCTGACATAATCTCAATCTAATTAAAAATTAACAATGAAAATAAAACAGCTTTATGGCCATGGGGTAACCTGGAAATGAAAAATCAAAAAATCAAAAAAACAAGACATATGTTCTGCTATCATTCAATTTAATTAACTGAATAAAAAATGATGCACCTTAAAAACAAAAGATTTATCAAAACTGAAGCTCCTTAACAACATAATATATACAAAATAATTATCAAAAAAAATTGAATAAAAACATGAAACAAACATCACTAACCGGGAAATGAATAGATTATTAAGATTGATAATAATCATATAAATGTGTTGCGTAGGTATTTTCGATCTGTAGATTGAATAAATCATGTTTCGATCGTATAATTGAATAATTAAATTAGGGATTTTTGTTTTTTTTGGGTTTTTTAGGTTAATTCAAAGATAAATGATTATAGTTATGGCTTCAAGAACTGATTAAAGTTATGGATTCAAAGATCAGGGTTAGTAGTTGATTGAAGAGGAGATGCTGGCGTAAAGAGTTGTATGGTTTTTTGTGTGAGAATTAAATGCTGGAAAGAGAATAAAGCTGTGAGCCGTTGATTATTGAGTGATTTTCCACGTGTCATTTTTTAAGATTTTTAGGGCAAGATTAGGGTTTCAAAAACCTTCTTTTTTATATAGGTTATAGATAGATATAGATTATATTTGTGTATATCATTCAGTTATAAATTAATCAATTTTCATATCAAAAATTTGGTTTTTTGAGCCACAAGTTGTACGTTGCATAATTAATTGAGTAAAAACATAACACAATTCATGGCGATAATAGACAACTTGATCAATCTATGTACATGAATAAAATATATGAGCGTATTATACATAATCTTTAGCCCAGGGTTCTAAAAAGCGCGCTATAGCGGGGCTATAGCGGCGCCATAGCGCGAGGCATGGCCTCCACGTTACGAAACAGGCCAAGGCGTCGTCTTGAGGCGTGGCGTGCAATAAAGCGCGATAAGGCGCGATAAAGCGGGCTATAGCGCGCTATAGCGTGATTTTTTTTGAAGCTTTAAAAGATTTCATGGATTTGAGCTTATTTACAAGTATTTATGCTTTGGGTTGTATGGGATTCGGGCTTAGTAACTCCATTACTCAATTCTAAGCCTAGTAACTAACTAACATTGACCACTCTATAAATATTTTTTGCCGCCTTGAGTCACGCCTTAAAAACGCTATGACGCAACGCCTCACGCTAAAGCTTGAGGCTTAGCTATGCCGCCACACCACACTTCACGCTATTTATAACCTTGGGCATCTAAGTCCAGTGCTCTAAAAAATCAATAAAAAAAAAAAAAAAGAACGACTAAATCCATACAATCTTTTTATTTATCATAAATTCTTCTCTATAATCGTTATAAAGCATTACCTTATCCATCAATTTATGTTCGTATTTTTTGTCTTTTAATACTTTTTACTTGTTAAATTTTATATTTTATGATTTGTCGTTTTATAATAAAAGTAAAATTATAAAAATTTAAGAAAGATTAAAAACTTAAAATTAAAAAATAATAAAAAATTTAAGGGAATGGAATCCATTTTGGGAGGTATCAATATCGATTCCGAATATAAAATGCAAAAACCAGTCTGTTGTTTTTGAATCTATTGATAGAATTTCTGACCACTAGCAACTAGTTGTGGGCAAAATACGGATAAATCTAGTACTCCCTCCGTCCTATAATTATAGTCTACCGACAAAAAACACGTAGTTTAAGAAAAACATTATCATTATAGCTTTCTCTCTTACTTTTTGCACAATGACCGTTTTACCCTTAACCAATTAATTTCAAACTTCTTTAAAGTTTGTACTAATAACATTAAGTGAAGGTAATATGGTAAACTTAATATAAATTCCCTATCTATTTTTGGAAGTGGACAATTAATTTGGGACAAACAAAAAAGGAAATATGGACTATAATTATGGGACGGAGGGAGTAGTAAGTTGTACTTGGTCTATTTTTTGAAAGAAGAAATCCCATGTACAGTTTTATGACTTTTATCGTATGAATACATAAGTTTTCTCTTAGGGGTTGGTTATTTGTACCCCCCCTAAAAAGCCATTGGTACCCCCCTTCGTACCCCCCTGTTTTTTTGGTTTTTTATTTTTTTAATTTTGTTTATGTTATAGAACTGTGAAACGCAGAATCTGGAATGAAAATAATAAAGTTTAACAAGTCAAAAGTGTTAAACTGTTAAAAAATACGGAACAGAAACTGATAAAAAACTGTGTTGCACTGTAAACAGGAAGACAAAAGGCATCAAAAGTACGGAACATTTGTACTTTCGGTGGGCCAGGGGGTACCAATAGTAGCACCCTTTCTCTTATACATGCACGCTTTCAGTTATATCTATTTTTAGATTTTGATAAAGAAAGAAAAAAAGATGGACACAATTTTATAATTTTGCTTATTATATCTCTAGTTTTACATCTTTCGTATCCTCTTTGCTAAATTAAACGAGGTTTGTAACCCGCGCTTTGCCACGAAGCACGGGTTTTTTTAAATTATGGCGATTTTTATTGACGAATAGTGTGATGGGGTATTTCGTAAATACCTGATAGATCATTTAGTAAAAAAAGTTGAGAAAAAAAAGGTAAACAGGTTGGGTCAGGTCAACCCGGCGTGTTAAATGCAACCGGTACTGATACGCTCCGCGACAGGGCGTTTAAGTATTGCATGGAATGTTTGTAGATCAGAACCACCCTAAACACATTATTACCGTTGCAAGCACAAACGACACAAAACCAGCAAATTTGACCATAAAAGAAGCAAACAGTCGATAAAAACAATCAGTTCACATTATTAGTTTCTTTCTTTATTCTAATGTTTATGGAAAAATAAATTATTCATTAGTAGGTACATATCAATTAATAAATGACCCATCACCGCAGCCTTTAAACTTCGCATAACAACTGAAGTGTGAATGGCTAAGGTGTTTTGTACCGCACTCTGGTTTCTCCAAACATTTCTCCTGCCACGACCCTTCCTATGATCTGCAATTTTCCATGTCAGAACGAAGCTAGTTATTTGTTTTCTTAAAGAACTAAGATGAAGACTTTACCTGATTATGCCCATCTTTATGTGCAATTATATCCTGCCATCGCAATAGGAATTATATCATGCCATCGCAAATTGTAAACCAAAATTTTACATAAAATTATTAGAATTATCATATGAATACAATACATACAAAACATAAGTAACCATAGATATGCCTAAAGAGGTTAGTTCATTTGAGATCACCAAAAAACATGTGCAAAAGAAAGTCCCAGATTAGCTCATGTATACGTAAATCTGTCAAACTTGCAAGCCATTTAAGCTTAGCTATCCAAATGAATCTACATTCCAGTTACTACTTTGTTTTCATGTTGATGCAGCTTTAACATGTTTGGTGAAAAGGCACTAATATTTAAATGTCATACCAACTTAGATATTCAAAGATGCTTGTTACAATTTACTTTACATTGCAACGAAATAAGCCAGTGATGTAACTTATCACCATTACTAATAAACACGTGTGCCAAAGAACCAAAATGACAGTTTTGCTACTATCTTAACCGACCATTTTTAAAGGAGATTAGACTAAATACAACATGGGAAAACAATGCAATACTGGGGGGACCATAATACAAGCTAAAATTAAACCATGCACATACACACTAACTCTATGTTAATAACAAAGAATGCGTCTTGGATCTTTATTACCGAGCGCAAATAATGGCAGTTGCCCCCTAAAACCTTGGTCAACATGTTTTTGGAGGCACCTAACATTTCACTAAATCATATATAGCAGTAAATAGTTCATACAATACAGCCTCAACAGAATACCTAAGCTCATCGATATTTACAAACTTTATATATAGTGAAATAAAATGTTACCTCTTGTTACGTCTCCAAAGGATAGCCATCGAAGATCTTTAATCCTCTTCTTCTCCATCATAATATTGACTTTTAGTCTATGAATCGACAATAGTGAACCACACAGCAACCTCTAAACCGAGCCTTCTTGACCGTTGTCATGATCTCAGTTTCAGATATTCGAGCATTTTAACAACTTGAGAGAAGGATGGTATAACATTCGAGCCCATGTCCCAACTGCGTGTCATTATTTCACTAAGCACATGTGGGTAGAGATTAGGCTCAGTTGGTGGCATGCCTTTTTTCTCACTAAGCACATGCATCACAAATATATTATCAACCAATGGGTCTTAGACCTTAACTTTTGCTCTACATCCTCCTTTACTACAGACATTCGTTCCCCAATTTCTAAAAACTTAGGGGTTACACCATGAACGTCGCAAATCACGAACTTGGGGAACTCTTGGGTTGCAGCAGAAAGGCAGAGAAGCTGGACAGAAAACATAAAGTTATGTGTTTGTATAAACCATGGT
>BQNB010019428.1:0-29462 GCA_026074375.1 Tanacetum coccineum | reverse complement strand
CGGTATGCTGGTCAACATCCGAAATGAGAAAAATGCAATTTCTATCATTCTGGTAACTGCCCTGTATGTGGTCGATGTAACAAAGTAGGCCACTTTACCTGATACTGCACGGGTAGAGCTACTAATGAAAGACTAAGACCAACTTGTTTTGAGTGTAGGGACCCAAACCACTTTAGGAGAAATTTCCTAAGCCTGAACTGAACCACTACCGTTGGAGGAACTTGCCGAAACCTCGTGCTAGCAAATAAAGGAAACCCCAACCCGAGGAAAAATCGGAATCGAGCACAGGGTAGAGCCTTTGCCCTAGGTGTTGCTGAAGCTCCACAAGATCCGAACATTGTGACGGGTACATTTTCTCTAAACAATCATTTCGCTACAATTTTGTTTGATTCTGGTGCTGATTATAGCTTTATATCTACCAACTTCTTGCCATTGATTAACATGAAATCTAGTGTCATAAGCCCCGGTTATGAGATTAAAATAGCTAGCGGCCTTAAAGTAGTTACCAATATGATTGTTCAAGGTTGTAGACTTGAACTAGAAGGACATAAATTTATCATCGATTTGAATCCTTTTGGTCATGGTAGTTTCGACATGATTGTAGGAATGGGTTGGTTTTCAAACCTTAGGGCTAAGATAGTTTGCTATGCGAAAATAGTCCAGATTCCATTATCCAACGGAGAGAATTTGGAAGTTCATGGAGAACGTCCCGAAACAGGGAAAACATATGTAGACCTGAAACATTGAAGACTAATGACAAGTGAACGAACCGCAACACTCAGAGACATCCTGTTGCTACTAGAATTCCCTGCGTGTTTTCTAGACCAAGACTTTTAATCCGGGTTTACCCCAATACACGTGAAGTTGGAGTTTTGCATAGACCCTATTCCTAGGCACTGCCTGTTGCAAAATCACTTTAATCGTTTAGAACCTACAAAACAATGAAAGAACTTGTCCAACCAAACTACAAGAGCTCCAAGAAAAAGGTTTAATACGACCTAGCTCTTCACCTTGGGGAGACCAAGTCTTGTTTCAGTCTACGCAAAAGGAACATGGTTCGTTCGATGTTGTATGAGACTATCGAGAGCTGAAACAAACTAACTATCAAGAACCATTACCCTCTTCCAGAGATCGATGACGTGTTTTCGACTGTCTTACCACGCAAGGTCATACGGTAGTTTCAAAAGACATCTTCGACCCTCGGTACAAATTTTTTTTCTTTTTTTAATCATCAGTTGAGAGTACGCGAAGAAGATATTCCCAAAACTGCATTCAGGATGAGGTACGACATTTTGAGTTCACGATCATGCCCTTCGGTCTGACTAATGCTCTCGCGGTGTTCATGGATCTTATGAACCGTGTATGTAGGCCATATCTTGACAAGTTTGTCATTTTCTTTATTGACGACATCTTAATTTATTCAAAGTCCAAAGAAGAGCATGAAGTTTACCTAAAGTTGATATTGGAGTTGCTTGAAAAGGAGAAATTGTTTGGGAAATTTTCAAAATACGAATTTTGGCTACGAGAGGTTCATTTTCTCGGACATGTAGTGAACAGTGAAGGTATACATGTAGATCCCAGCAAAATTAAAGCAGTAAAGAATTGGAAGCCCCCGAAGACCCCAACCGAGATCCGTTCATTCTTAGGATTGACAGGATATTATAGGCGATTTATCGTAAATTTCTTGAAGATTACAAAACCTCTCACCATGCTGACTCAGAAAAACAAGAAGTTCGAGTGGAGTGATGAGCAGGAGATTGCTTTTCTGACATTAAAGAACATGTTGTGTGATGCCCCGATTCTGGCACTTCCCGAAGGCGCGGATGATTTTGTAGTTTAATGTGACGCATTGAACCAAGGTTTTGGTTGCGTTTTGATGTAGAGGAACAAGGTAATTGCATACGCATCCAGACAACTCAAATCTACTAGAGATAAATATACCAACTCATGTCTTGAAGTTAGAGGTATGAAGTGGTTTACTCCTCAAACTATGTAAAGACAAATACTTGTACGAAACAAAGAGTGTTATCTAGACTGATCATAAAAGCCTTTAGCATATCTTCGATCAAAAAGAACGAAATATGTGTTAGAGACGATGGATAGAAATTTTCACCGATTATGACTACGAGATTCGCTACCACCTAGGTAAAGCGAACGTAGTAGCTGATGCATTGAGCAAGAAGGAGTGGATGAAACCGAGACGAGCTCGAGCTATGAGCATGATAATTCACTCTAGCATTAAGGCTAAGATTCTACAAGCTCAGAGCGAAGCCTCTAAGGACGTCAACACTCCAGCGGAAATATTGCGAGGATTACAACAAAACATTTGAAAGAAAGCTCAGACGTGAGATAAGGCAGACCTTTGTATTTTCGTTAGACGAATCTCAGAGTGCCACCTTATGGAAAATCATGGAGACACTTTGTCATGGACTAAACCCAACCGCTAGATAAGTATTCTATACATACCTGGATCAAACAGATGTACTATGATTTACTAGACCTTATAATTTGGTGGCCGGAAGGAAGAAGGATTTATGCCATGTATGTTAGTAAGTGCTTTAACTTAAACTTGCTCTAAAGGTCCAAAGCAGAACACCAAAAATCCTTGGGATTACTTCAACAGCCAGAGATTCTTGAGTGGAAATAGGAGAATATCACAATGGACTTCATAACCAAGTTACCGAGAACCAGTAGCAGACATGACTCGATTTAGGTCATTGTCGATCGACTAACCAAATCTACGCATTTCTTAGCTGTTCGTGGAGATTTTAACGATCTCAGCTAAAAGTTAGCAAGACTGTAATGCAACGAGATCGAAGCAAAGGCACGTGTGCCTGTGCTTATCATTTCTGATCGTAGACAGTTTTTTTCCACTTCAAGGATTTTGGGGCAATACACTACAAAAACATAACGGAACATGACTAGTATTTCAAGTTACAGCTTTACCATCCTCAAAACTGAATGGTCAAAGTGAGCGGACACACATTCAAACAATAGAAGATATACCTAGAGCTTGTGCAATTGATTTTGGTGAAACTGGGATTACGCATCGACCCTTAGTAAATTTCATACAACAACAACTCTACCACACTACGAACTTAGAAAATGTGCGCCCTTCTGAAGCTTTGTATTGAAAGGAAATGTCGTATATGCCCATAGCTTGGCACAGGTAGAGAAAGCAAGCTGACTTGGACCAAAAATTACCAGGAAACCTACCTGACAACGATTGTTCAAAATAAGGAAAGATTGAAGCTTCACGTGATTCGCCAGAAGTAGCCTATGCCCGACAATCGACGAAATCCGTTAGGTTTAGTGTCGTTGAGATAAAGTACTGACTCCAGAGTGCGCCCGAGAAAGGCGTAGTACGTTTTGGTCATGGGGGGGGGAGATGTACAGCCATTCACCAAGATACGTAATAACCGTTTCAAGAATTGTCCCAGAGCTGAGTTGGTCCTGCTAGCGTATCGATTTAGAGCGCTTACCACGAGAACTTGTAGGCATTCATGACACATTCCACGTGTCAAACCTAAAGAAATGCCTAGCCAGCGTAAACTTGCACGTACCACTAGAAGAAATCAAGATTGAGGACAAACTACGTTTTGTTGAAGAACCTATTGAAATTATGGACCGTGAGGTCAAGAAGCTTGAAACGGAAGCAAATACTCCCTACCGTGAAGATTCGGTGGAATTCCGACGAGGCCAACATAATTTACTTGGGACAGAGAAGAGTAGATGAAGCGCAAGTATCCGCCAACGTGTCGCTAGCGCTAATGGCTGTAGGACGAGCAACTGAAATATGGAATTTCTGTTGTACGCCCCCTACACGGCACGCGGGTTGTATGGTGATGTGTGCAAAACTCAAAAGCGAACAACACATCTGAGCATAATGTGTGTACTCACTATTTATATAGTGTGACGCAGGGGGGGGGGGGGGGGGGGGGGGGGGGGGGGGGGGGGGGGGGGGGGGGGCACACATTTATATAGAAGGACTCACCAACTTCCTCTACACCCACCCCCCACCGCATTACAAACCCTACTCAAAACACCACTCCATAACCACTACCACCCACTCTCCACATCGCCCAAGGAAGACTGTATAAAAATCTCAAACTATAGAGGTATATTTAGTAGTCAAGAAAAAAGAGGAGGGGGTATAAAATAACTCTAAGTTAGGTAGACACATGATCGTACGGCCAACAGTATATATATGTGTGTGCAACAATCAATAATGGGATCCAGGAACTTATACTCACATATTCAAATATACAAATAAAAGAAGTATGGGGGGGGGGTAAGTATGGGGTTATGGGATCGCATAAGACACAGCTGAAAATATGAGATGCGCCGAGTGAGACTAGAGCTTGGGAGAACACACTGTGGTTATGTGAGGATGGAGTGTGGGAAGATCTTTAGATGAAAGATGAGTGTGAGTCTATTCTATATCTTGAGATTAAGGTGGAAGGGGTGGTTGATAAGATGAGGGAAGAGGGGAGGAAGATTGGGGGTTGTATTTCATCATATCTCAAAACCAAACATTTTGTTACATGATGAACCTTTGGGAGATGAAAGTGAGAAGAACATATTCCTCATCAGGGTGTCACATCGTACAGCGGGCAAGTAAATTGAACACTCCTGCGAGCTGGTATTAATTTCTTTAACATTAATTGGGAACTGTGCTACTCCTTCTTAGAAGGTAGTATTTGAGGTTGGTACTATGTTACACTGACGCTAAGGATACATCAGCACACTTAATAAAAGATTTCCAGACTATGCAAAGCTCGATTGTTGTTGATTTAATGGTGCTGATTTTAATCACCACATGCTGTGGTTTAGGGAAGAGCCGCATATTCCAGATCTGTACAAAAGTCTACTGTCATTCCATGCCTCCCCGTTCTTATTTTGACACAATTACACACGTGTAAAATTATGTATCAGAAGCGCGTCTGTGTACCTTCACTTATACAATAATTTAAACATATTATAATTTATATTTAAAGTAGGTAGTTTGTTGGGCCACTTTTGAGTGTTCAATTTTTCTCAAGCTATACCTTTTTAACTAAAATTAGACCAAGTCAGTGAGACTCACTACTCCGGATCTCAGTGAGAGTGACTTTCAAAGACATCGATTTAGGATAGCTTCAAAGCCAGCAACCCTAAGCGTATTCAAGTCCGAAGACATTGTTAAGAAAGCCGAAGAATACTTGAAGACATACTCATCCCTGTCATGGATATCAGCTAATATGTAAAAGGAATTCGCTGACGGTTTTAAGTAAGTACATATTGACCAAAGTGATAATTGTAAAATACACATATCCCTTTAATTACCTAAAATGGACGCCCTAACTGCACCAAAACAGACTAAAAATGGCAAAATTATGCTTGTTTTTTTTGAGTTTTGGTGTTGTGCCGGTCCTATATATCAAAAATCACTAAGAAAACCGCGGTACAAAAAAAACGGGCAAAACACACGGACACGAGAAACGGAAAGCACAAGAGACCGAGCCAAAGAGTCAAACTTCAGGCCAAAGAAAGTCAACCTTCAGTGTCCAAGCCAGGGTCAACCGAAGTTCAACTCACTAGAAGACAAATCCCAAAATATTCCATTTAAATCCCTCAACTTTCCAAAAATCACACAAATGGTCCCTAAACCTAAATAGGCCATACCCGGATCCAAAAGCCCAAAACCCTAAACCCATTTCCCTTTTATAAAAATCCAAGGACATAAATTTGCCATTTCCAACGTTGAGTATTAACCACTAACACCTATAATATATCCAACCACAAGGACTAAAGTTTGCACTATGCCTATAGTTTAAAAACTTATTCTTTTACATTACACCCCTTTTCAGTTATAAAAGAGCGCGAAGCCATGGTTACTATTCATCTATCGTCCCCAAATCATCCTGGTGTTGAAGTTTTGTATACCCAAAATATATGTATAAAATAAAATACTTCAAAGAGCAATTAAGAAAATTCCCTAAGGAAAATTCACTCTCAAAAATATATATAATATAATATAATAATACGTATATTAAAACCCGGGGTAACAATATGATCACAAACCGGGTCTTCCCTTCCCCCAACGACTAGTGAAATTGAACCTCGTTAAGTTTAGATTTATAATTTAAATGAAGCAAAGATATTTTTGATAATCTATATCTACTAAAATAAAATGCAACAATTTAAATTTTTGAACAATTAAGAAAGCAATAAAAACAATTGAACAAATAACTTGAAACGAATAAAACGCGACAATTAAGCAAGTAAACTAAATTTAACTCCTAAAAATGTAAACTAAATTTCTAAACCTAAGATAGGACGAAAGAAAATTTTAGGAAAAAGAAAAACAATTTTTTTTATTATTTTTGAATTTAATATGAATTAAAAACTAATTTAACCTAATTAAATCTAAAACAATAGCAAATTAAGTACTAAAAATTGGGAAAAATAATTTTTTAAAATATAATTTAAGCTTAAAGAAGTCTAAATATTATCATTAAAAACTCTCAGAAAAACATTGTTTAACTATTCTTTACAATTAACTTCCTATTTTTAAAATTAAAAATTAAAAGCTTAAAAAATTTAAAATTAAAATCGAAAGTAGGTGAAATGATTTCTTAAACTGAAATGTAAACCTTAAGCTATTTTTTATAAAACTAAAAACTATTTAATATCGTATTTTTTAATTGGATTTTTCTTAAGATTTTAAATAACACTTTCGAAAAGAAATGATTAAAAAATAAAAATAATTGAGGAAAAATTAACGAAAAAATTCAAGAAAAATCTATAATGATGACGAATAATTACTAGAAAAATAAAAAAGAACTCAGCTTTATTAAATAAAGAGCTGAGAAAGAAGCTTAATAAGAAGAGTTTCCACGGCTTATAAATATTAAAAATGAAAATAAAAGTGTACTAGTATTAAATTGTGTGTGATATGGATGGATGAGCTATTGAAGCAAACTGGTTAACATGTTGGGTCTATAAGTGTGAGGTCGTGGGTTCGAGTGGGGTAACCCCCTTTTTGCGCTTTTGGTTTTTGTATTTTTGATATTTTATGAAGACATACTACATTACTATGGAGTTTATCAAAGACACAAACTAAGCTACTTTAAATAAAAGAGAACCGTAAACTGAAACTTAATACTCCAGCCTTCAAAAGAGCTATCAAAAGCTTGTCACAAAAAGTGGGGGTTTGGGCTTATTTTCACTTAAACCACTATAATAAGCTCAAATTAATCTCAATTTTAAAAAGGAAAAGTGTTCTAGATAGCTTATAAGTTGCTTAATCTAAGAATGAAAAGAAACCTAAGCTAGACACACTTAGAAGAAAGAGGGGGCACCCATAACCTTGCTTCTTACACCTGCTAAACTCAGAAAGAACACTTAAAAGCACAAAATTAAATTAAGCTAAAAAGCTCCATAAGCTGAATTGGGACCTAAGCTTTAGAAGACTAGGTAATCAGCTTATAAACTACTAATCTAACCTAAAAATTTCTAAAACCTGAAAGCAAACAATTTAAATATAAAAGCTAAGTCTTATGGCTACTGTTTTTGGCTTTTTGGCTTATTTATGACTTTGACAGCTGAATTACTATAGTAAACTTATTTGGAAATGAAAATTAAGCCCTAATTGATATTAAGCTCTATCTAATCTAAGTCCTACTTAAATTTTAAAACCTAAAACCTATGGGTACCTAGCTAAAATCTAAGCTAAAAGTGACAGCAGTACTAACTTTTTGTTAGTACTGATGCACTTTGCACAAGTGCAAAGCTATAGTGCAGGTTACCTAAGGGGTAAACCTGCACTTAAACATACTCAAGTTGAGTGCACAAATAAAATGCAAGCAAGATCTAAGCCTTGGAGGGCTTAGATCAAATTTCCACAAGTGAAAATTCAAAGAGAAATTCCCCTGGTGCTGGCACACTTAAAATAAGTTCAAACTTTCTAAATTTCCAAAACTAACTTATGAGAACTCATTTCCTATTGTTTTTAACTAAAATCAAAGCTGTCTCAAAAAGGTTTGCACAAAACATTTGAACTATGATAGCCAAATAGGCTAAACCAAGCACATCCTTTAACTCATTGACAGATAAAAAATAACTTTATAAAAATCAAATCTATTTATCATATTTGCCTAATTACCGAGATGATATTCTAGCATATACCCACCCTACACTAACCTGAAATTAACAACTTGATTAAGCCCAAATCTAAGATTTAAACTAATTTTCTACTATTTTTGGTTTTTTAAGGTTTTTATTTAATGGTGACAATTATATGAAAGACTATGATCTAAATTAAGAAAATCAAAAACAGATGGACAATCATAATTATTAAGCTAGTTAAAAGGTAATTAAGCACTAAGCAACTGAATAAGCAGATAAGCAATAAGCAAGCATATAAGTGAAAATTAAGCTAAAATGGAAAATGAACAAGAACTTTAAAGGTGAGACTTTACTTTGAAATAATTCCTCTAGCTAAACAAGAGGTACCACAAGAGCAGCTACAAGCTCCCTAGCTATAATATTAAGCTATGGTAAAAGTCCCATGAGGATCCTTATCCATTATAGAGATTCCTCCCTTCCATAACTCACAAATCCAAGTATAAAAAATAGGAATTTTTGAAGGCTAATTTTACAGGTTAAAGTAATGATTAAGTGAGTTGATCTCTATAAAAAAGCTTATAGGGACTATAGAGCTATTTTGAGCTTATTAGGTAGGGGGCATATTGAGCTATTAGGCTAAAATCCAAATAAGAAAAATGAGAGCTTATGAATTAGAGAGATTTTGAGAGATTAAAAACAACTGAATTTCATTAATAAAAAGTTTGCTTACAATACTTAAAAGGAAAGTTACAAGATTTAAAACAAAATTAAGCTAGGAATTGAAAATTAAGCTAAAACTAAATTAAGGCTACGTGTAACTTGATAATTGTGTGTGTGAGGTGAGAGCCTATTTATAACCATTTGGTGAAGCTTCCAGACCCTTGCCTTGCTCTACACTCCTCTTAATCTCATCCCTTCATTTCCTTCAAGGATTGGATCACAAATATTGGCCGTTGGATTGAATGTGGACACTTGAGGATTGCCAAGCTGTCATTCTTTGATTATGACAGCTTGTGCTTCTTTTGTGAGTAGTTTAGTGCAAAAACCCACCAAAAGGTGTCTATCTCTTCCACTTCTTCAACGTGCCTTGTAGCATGGAGAGTAAGCCAGTAAATTACCGCCATGATTAGGCTAATTTGTCCTTGGTAAATCTTAGTAGTGAGCTCTTGAATAGACTTTCTTTGCAGCCCCTCCATATTTCCAAAACCCCTTTGATTTACCCTAGGTGAAAGATTTTGAAGACAATGGGTGGAATAATGATTAGTTTTGAGGCCGCTCCAAGTTATAATAACTGATATTGGGTAAATTCAGTTTTTAAACTTTTTACACATAAGGCCCAATTGCCCCATCTCTTTTTGCGTTTCTCTTTTTGTAGTGTAAAAAGAATTTAGAAATTGGCAGAATCGGTCCTTGTGGTTTATGAAAAGGAAAAATGGACTAGAGCTTTAGGGCTTATGGTAATAGGGCTTAGGGATCCAAGTATAGATTTTTAAGGGTTTTTTTTGGTTTTTTTTTTTTTCTTTTTTTTTTCGAGGCCATAAAGGTTTATATAAGGCCCAATAAGAGGTTAGAGGCTATTTTTGGACTTTAGTGAAACTTGGAGGGTGAAAATAGATTATTGTGGGGTTTTGTCTTTTATTGGTTGACCAATGTTTGACTGGATTTGACTGCGGGTTTGACTTTTCTGGCTTCGGCTTTGAATCTTTGGCTTCTTTTTGTACTCTTCTGATTCTCCGTGTACGTGTTGCCCCGTTATTTGAACTTGTTTTCCTTGTGATTTTTTGATATATCCATACCTCAGCAAAACACAACAAAACACAAATACAAGCCATATTGTTTGCCAGTATTATTTTTTATTATGGGCTGTTTTGGAGTTTAAACCCAAAATTGCGACTTGATTTTCTAAGCATAAATGGAGTATGTGTATTCTACACAACTCAAAAATTTATCCAAACTAAACGATTGCGTATCCTCACGGCAAATAATCACATGCCTTATAACCAAATACCTCGAAAACTTCCCTAAACTAAACCTTTGAAAAGTTGCAAAGAATTTTGTTGAGAGAGTTAAGAGATCATAAGTTATAAAACATCCGAATTCCCATTTTTAAAGATTTTTTTTTTTTTTTGTTTTTCTTGATAATTTACCTACTTAACAATACAACTTATTTTGTGTTGACAATAATGTATTGTTTTCATTACCTTATTGGTAACTTTTAGGATCATGGAACAAAAAGCACATTTAAGTGTCTTAAAAGATAACTTCATCATCCTCGATTTTTCACTTTTTTTATTTCATGCTAAGCTTTAAAAATAAGATCACTGTTGATTACGAACTAAGATGCTAAGACTACTTATAATTACAACTTGTGAGTTCCTCTTCCCGACATAAATCATATATTTAGGTGTGTGTGTTCAAATTAATTTAAAAACCATGTAAATCCACATATTTAGATAGAATAAATCGCGACCAAAGCTTTACACATGGGCCTTGTTGGGCTAATATGTTAAAGCAATTAGCAAGATCACAATTAAAGAAAACAAAAACCCTCCTCAGCTAAGATATCGTTGATTTCCCACTTGTTCCCATGAATGACCATCCTTCTCTAGCAATCCCACCGTCCGTGTCCGGGTAAGTGGCTAAGGCTTTTGAAACACCCTACCATTCAGGAGAATACAAATCGAAACGCATGAGAACTTCCGATGAAAAAGCTGTAGACTTTTTGCAAACCTTAGATCACCAAAGAATACCTTGGGTTTAGAAAATGAAACTTTTTACTATTGTATTTTTTTTTTTCTAAACTTTGCAACATTATTATTTTCTATTTACAGATTATTAAGCTAGGAATCGTATCACTTTTCATTGTTTGAAGACACATCCGGCCACCCTGCCCGACAAGAGCTCCTGTGTTCTTCATTATGACTAACCAACCCTAAATATACATCCTACCAACACCCTTTCTTTTTGGATGTACAATCGGGAGCGAACACGACAAATTGCCCATGTAACTTTATTTACGGATGAGTTTGTATAATAATTATTAACACTAAAAGGAAATTATAACTTGCAATCCTTTTTATTTCCGCAACTTACATTTAAATATAGTATACTATTTTTTTAAAAAACACATTATATTGTGAAATAGAAAAATGTTTCGTTTCAAGAAATATCCAATAGTGATAAACTGAATTAAAGTTCTAAATTACAAATGATGTCGACTTTCCCCTATCGTAAGTTTTTTTCTCTAAAAAATGTAAGGATTAGACGTTTAAGAGTAAAAACTCTAGATTTGGTCCAAAAATTAAAGAGAACACCGTCTAATTAAATATCATTTTAAGAACTCCGCGTGGGAAAAAAAAACAACCAGTTATTCTTACTAAAGCCCATTTACGTTTTCCAAATAAACTTTGTTTTAGCATCCTAATTCGTAATCAAACACTATCATCTCTTTCATTTCTTTGCAAAAAGAAATTTGCAAATCACCTTCAGACGCCATATATAAATCCAACTCGGCAATGTAAACTCTACTTGATATTAGCACCGAAGTTTTTCCATGTACTAACGATCTCAAGTCGGCTAGCATGTCTAAAAGTTACCTTGAGTACTAGCCAAAACTACTCATCCTTAATTTGTTAAGGGAGAAGCTAGAACTCTACCAACGTAGAGACCACCGGGGTCAAAAATTACTTTTTTTTATTCATAGACCCAACGAAAACCTATTTATTATTTATAATAATTTTTTAAAAAAACAAACACTATTATTATTATCTGAAAAATATTAAAATATTTTTTGCTAATTTTATGTTGGGAAAATAACGGGTACGTGGAGAACAAAACAAAATGCAAGCAAACATCAAATCGATAGATTCCTTCCCCAAACTAAAAAAATGAAACAAGATTGTCCTCAAAGTTTTAAAGTCGGGTCTCATCTACGTAAATTCTACTAAGCCGTTATGAGTATGCAAAGAAAAATCGTGCATCGATAAGAAGGAAAGGATATCGGATCTCCCCAAACGAATTTCACACACAAAGGATGAGAAGCTCGTAGAGAATGGGACAAAACAAACGCGGACACGGAGAGGCTTCGTAGAATTTGTGGGTGTTCGATCCTACAAAATAAAACAAACCAGCAACAAACACCGAGAAATCGGAAAGAGTGACAAGCCTCTCTTCTTCAACACAACACATTAGATACATAGAATGAAAAATTAGAACGGATAAGTATGGGTAAACTCCCACCAAGCGGCATTGTTTTTGATCACACGAGTCGCAAGCTCGACTCAATCCCCCCCCCTCTGAAGTTAGTGTGTCCTTAGGGAACGTCTGGAGGTCCAAATAACCAATGGTGGTGTACCCTCTATAGAAAAGCTTAAGGAACGGTTGCAATTTGTTAGCCCACCAATTTATGGAGTCGAAAAATGAGCTCGGTCAACTAACGATGGACCTTCGTCGTTTATTGTAGTTAACGTTTGTAATAAAATATAATCGGGAATCGGGCCTCGATAGTTAATCAATATGTGTATATGTTGTCGGGTTAAATCCCAAACAACACCCGAGCCCGGGGACCTAGTTTAATAATCTCACAACTCGGTAGGGATATATAAATAATATTTTTCTATTTTGAAAATATCTACTTCTCATAATATCTAAGAATCGATCTAAATCTTTCTTTTGTCTCTCCTCTGCTGTTCTCTCTAAACCTTTACTCTCTTTTCTTTCTTTCTAGTTTTCTTAATCCGGTGCTGTGATTTCGTGTTATGAAGTGAAGGTAAAATCGGAACCTACATTGGTATCAAGTCGCCTCGGGTGGATACGAGTTTTTTTTGGTGTTGTAAGCAAAAAATAAAAAAAATACGATTCGGCAGATTGGGTTGCTTTTAAAATCACTCGCAACCCATATTTTTTTACGTTGCTCATTTTGTTTGCTAGGAAAACGGCCAAGTTTGAGCTCGACAATCTCACAGCTTCATTAGGTTATTCAAAGTGAAACACGTGTGAAAACGAAGACGAAGAAACGAAAAAGTGGTAAAAACGTCACGATCGAAACGAGTGGAACACGGTAGATCGAACGAGTGAAAACTTGAACATCCCGAATGAGCAAAAAACGTTTGTGATTGAACGGAGTCAAAAATTTCAGAATCGAACGAGCGAAAAATTTTCCGAGGATCGAACTAGCGGGTACCGAACTAACGGGAATCTAAAACTAGCGGAACGAACTAGCCGGACGAACTAGCGGATCGAACTAGCGGATCGAACGAGCTGATCGAACTAGCGGATCGAACTAGCGGATCGAACGAGCGGATCGAACGAGCGATCGAACGAGCGGATCAGAGACTAGCGGATCGGAACAGAGCGGATCGAACTAGCGGGGATCGAACGAGCGAATCGAACGAGCGGAAATCGAACGAGGGGGATCGAACAGCAATTAATTTTGGACCGAAAACCGCGAAATTATTTTTTTTATAAAACTTCGTAAGTGACGGACAAAAGGGATTTCAGTAGAAACAGCATAACTATTGATCCGTAAGTCCGTTTTAAGTAGGCCCGTGACCATTCCATCGAAGAGAAAAATGAGACGGATCACGCTGTAATAAAACCACACTTTAGTTAGCTGTTAAGGATTTTTCGAAGGGGCCATAAACAATCGTTTTCCCTAATGAGAAAATGACATCTTTTAGTTTTTTTTTGCGAATTTTTCGCCGCTAATTCGAATCAAATCACACAACGGTTTTGTCTAATTGATGTGTTGTAAAACCCGTTAATTTTTCATTTATCAGGATTTATTCAAGATAGACGTGTAAAAATCCCTGAAACGGAATTGCTTACACAACCACAAATTCATTCACATCATATCCACTTAAGAGTCTAACAAATCTTTTACACTTTCGATAATTCACGATAAAAGTGGGAACAAATCGTTACTTTCAATCTTCGGGTTCAGTTTTAAGGGCGGAAACGAGATACAGAAAGCTCTGCAGATGCAAGCAAAGAGTTTCAGAGAAAACTCCTTGAACGAATTAAAAAAGCACTTTAAAATGATCAACCACGTCAACTTCTTCTCCGACATAAAGAGTATGTGGTATCAAGAAGCTTATTGCAACGACCTTTATAGGTGATAGTTTTAAAGAACCTTCGAGTTTCAGTTATCTCAACACATGAAAACTTAAAACACTTCTCAATTCAGAAACCACTCCCGGTGAGGGAATTCCAGAATCTGCTGCTCAAAGTGTGATCAAAGTACAGTTTGAAAAGGTTCATTTAACTCTGACTTGTTAAAGAGCTCGTCGATATATATTCAAGAATCTTTTTCATCAGATCGAAGAAGTAATAGAAACCTTCAAATTTACACTAAAAAGACAGCTCAAACATTCAAGAAACAACATGCCAGAACATGCAACTCCATTGAGCAAATGTAATAAAAGAAAAGCAAGTCATGAGCAAGAGCTTAAGATGACTGAAAAGGTTGAGTGAAAGACATTGCAGATTGAACATGCAGAGGTTCATCAAAGAGGTTTAACTCATCGGGTTACAAGTTCAGGAGATGAAACAAGCAGTGGGATTGTATCAGATGAAGAGATTGATAAACAGAAATTGCGGAGCCCAATTACCGGTTTACATGGCAAAAGATTCAAGGAGGACTCACTGAAGAATCCAGGTCTACTAGTCAGCCATTAGGAACAGGAAAAAACCATGATGAAAAATGATTGTTTGCCCAAATGTGAGACGACATGCTGAGCATCCTGAATCCATTAACGGACACATATGTTTTATTTGGAGAAGGATGATAGCAATGTCATTCCTGATTCATTCAACTATATGTACTAATGAAAATCCGGTTGATACAAAATGCGGCTGAATGTGTTGATAGAGCTGCTACGCTTGCTAATTTAATTGCTGAATTTTTTGACTCATGATACGGAAGGAAAACAACTGGAATTAAAAGCAAATTAAAGAAAGCAAACGCATCCAAATGGACTCAAGAACTGAAGGAGTGCAAAACCAACCTTGATGAACTAATTAGGGCTCTGAAGGAGTCTTACTAGGCAGGTCGGGATAAGTCTGCTGATTGCACTTCAGAACCAAACAGACATGAGCTTTGAAAGTCCAAACAAACCCGGACAAAAAACCAGGGCCCTTAATGACCTTACACGAGTGAGTAAAATACTTCAACACAAAGTAAAAATATGACACTCCTCAAGGACAACAAGCTATTAAAGACAATTGACATACAAAAGGGGTTTAAAAAAAACTAAAACCTATGGAAAGTTTCAGTTGTCAATCAGAAACAATGATGAGCGTGTTCAAAAAGAGGTCTGTTAAATAGGTCCACAAATTTGAAGGTCAACTCAAAGAGAAAAAGTAAGGTTATATTCGGATTTCAAAGGTTAAGGAAGGAAAGACATTGAACACGCTGATTGAGATGGAGAAACAGATAAAGGTTTTTTTAAATGAAATTACTTTACTAAACGCAATCAAGTCAATTCAGACCATTTTCACAAGTTAGCAAACCCAAATGCCGCTAAACGTATAATGGTAGAACCGGGCCTTTGCAAATCCAAAAGTACCTCAAAAAAGCTCAGATCTGATAAGCCCTTTTGTATGAGATCCCATAAATGATACTTCTGGATCCTTGCAAACAGATTTTTGGCTTGGCCCCGATGGGGGGGGGGAATACAACAGTGACTACCTTGAACAAAAGAGGAGAACAAAATTGGATAAAGACAAATGAAACCATATAATTTACACATATCAAAACAGACTTAAATGAAACTTTCAAACCACCATCACAAAACCTATCTTGAACAGTTGGAACGCGCTAAAAGAAGTTAGGAAGACAATGTGGAGAAAAACTGTTTGTTAGGGACAAAACCAACAAATGCTAAAAAACCGTTGGCTTTCTCTACCCATGTCTGAAATCAATTTTAGTAAAAGTAGACTACCTTTATAACGACATGACAAACAACTTCAATCATGTTTAGAACAATTTGTCAACAAAAACTTGGTCTAATCATACTAGTAGGCATTTCCTAATAAACCCAACTGCTAAAGTAATGGAAGTTTTGATCAAAATCTTGTTTAATCTTATTTTGGCCGTGCATCTTTTCAGACAACACTAAACCCTATTGACTAGTCCTTGTTTTGGACATGAACTAAACAGAGAAATGAATTGACGATTTGGGAGTACGTAATTTCCCTTGAAAAAGGATCTTGAAAGAAGGACGAACTTGAAGAATCCGAAGAAAAGGCAAATTTTTTCAAACATATATGATCTACTTTGAACTCGAAGAGTTTGTGTCTGAAAGATGTTACATGGTTCATCATTTGCATTCCTCTGTCTCATTTAAAAAAATGGCTAAAACTGAATTGCAATGCTTATTTAGTCTTCAAAAGACAAAGAAAATGATGAATGTCTGCACAAAAGCTTCGAAACAAACGTGAAATCTGTTAACACAAGCAAAGTTCAAACAATTTGTTAAAAATGTTTTTTTCTAACCATTGAAAAACACGCGATTTCTCTTGAACCTTTCTTTAACAACATTGTAAAGAAACAAAAGAAAACTAACTCAGTTTTGCAAAGAAAATGACTCGCTGTCCAATGGTATTTCCGGTAAAGCACGGAACAATACAGGAAATATAATGATTGAAAGCTCAAAGGCAAGACAAAGAACATAGCAATAAGTGAGTTAAGGAAGTACCTCAACGATAACGTCTGCAAGGGAAAGTCTTGTGGAAACTAAGTTTAAGTACACGCAATCTGTTGTTCGACAAACCAATATGCTCAAAACGGAATGTGCAAAGTCCATCAGTTTTAGGAAAAACTCATGACCATCCTTTTTTTTTCAAATTCCCCCTCCTAAAATGAAAATTTGTCAAAAAACGCAACAGTCGTTATAAAAACTAATGTTGTCGATGGTTTGTTTAATACAAAGTCACTCAAACAGAATTTTTGCCTCAATAAGAAAACAAGCAAGTTAAAAAACATCCAATGTGATTGCAAAGACCTTATGTCGCCCTCTAAGGAGGAATTTTCCCAAAGCATGTTCACAGTACAGTCACCAAGGTAAAATAAGTAGCTCATACTGACATGGGTACATAACTGACTACCTAAGAAAGCTAAGAAAAGTGCACAACTTCAGGGCAGAGCCAAGAAGTGATGAAAACCTAGTATGATTGATCCTGCTAGATGTACCCAACACTGCAATTGTTGCAAACCAAGAACCTATGAAATTGCAACCATCAATAGTAATCGGGTTTCAAACAAATAGATGTTCACTTAGGAGAACATAAAACAAAAGCCATTCTTGAAGTATCAAAGACCTTGCAATGTCCAACAAAGCAAAAAGATGCCTTTTACAGTGCACATCATGATGAATGCGTCTTATAATACCTCTCAAAGTTAAACCTCGTGCTTCTGCACCGGATAAAGGACGCAAAATCCCATAACACGAACAAAGAGATATCTGGCCCGTTGAAGAAAAAACAACGTGAATCTCAGAAACCAGAACGACTGATCCCCAAAGACGATGAGGTTTCACCCAGAAAGCCGACCACTGTCCCTAAGAAAACAAGAGGTCTCCTTAAATCTTGTCTTAGGTTGCAACCAGACGGGGCTAGAATTCTCAAGACACTTTGTCTTATGTGGGTTTCCCGACAGGAAGAGTTATTCAACTCTTGCACGAGCAAGGTGAAAGTGAACCCACGACATGGTTCACATATGTAATATCTATCTATATTCTTAGCATGCACACCAACACTGGGCTTTAAGTGCAAGTAGCGTCATTCAATGGGCAAAAGCAACAACGCATTGACATAACTGCAGAATGCACTATACAATGAAAGAGGAAAATCTCAGAGTGTGGTTTTGCTGAAATTTTTTGATATCAAGAAACCAGTGCCAGAATGGTTTCACAAAAAGATGAAATCTTCATGGAATCAGATGTTGAACACAGCAGTTCAAAGCCTCGGTCGCAATGAGTTGCCAAAATGAATGTTTGAACACACCAAGTTCAAGGCATCGGTCGTAATGTCAAAATGGACGTCTGCTGAAAACTAAAACACTTCAGCCCCCGTTCCGCAATTTCAATTACGACCGTTTATCACAAGGCAGATCAACCTCGGATGGCTTCATAGCAGAATGATGTCTTGTTTCACATCAGTTCAGCCGTCGGTTCTTCATCAAATGACTGTCTGATGCAAAACCTCGGTATCAGGAACTCGGAAGTTCAAGACCAACAGCAAGGAAATAACAGCAAGTTTCAAAGCTGGTTCCAAAAGTAGTTCTTAGCAAACAAGAAAGCTACATCACTGACAAGAGTTGGAATTACCATTCCACCATCAAATAGCCATGGCTGCGGACAACAGGTCTTGTTAAATCCAAAATCAGAACAAATCGAAAAATTCCAAAAAGATTCTTCTCGACATGTCTCTGTGGAATGCGATAACATTACGTGTCAATAAAATGTCGATTAACATTGACACGGTGTGGTAAATGAAGTTCGAGCGAGAGTTGGCCAATAGTTTCAAGAACATGTCATTTCTAATTTTTCTAAATGCTTATGTGCAAATGTCAGTACATAACCCATACTTTCAAATAAAGGAAGGATTTAGAACTTACCTCAACATACGAGAAAATTAACGTTTCCGGGTCTTGAGCTGTTCTTACACAGACATTTCAATGTATTGTTAAGCTCAAGAAAGAAGGAAAGTATTACGGTTCAGGGCGCTTACCCTTAGCGTTAGAAAAGAAAGTCCTCTAACACTGTATTTCAAAAGTTGAAACACAATTTTTCAAAGATTTATCCGATACAATTCATCATCTTTCAAAATTGTTCTCAACCCTCCATACCCTCACAGTGTGATTTTCAAAAAGACAACAATTTCTTAATTGTCCGATTTTTGAGAGAGTGAGTTTTTCGAAAAACAAAGTTTGAATGTTTCTTGGGATACCTCAACATCGACAATTCCTTAAGTATTTCAAAACATTATCAAAATGTTCCAACCATTTCATGCTACCCAAACTTTTCTCCCAAAGAATTTTCAAGACCATATTTTTAATCACCAAGGTATTTCAAAACTAAGTGTTTATTATTTAAAGATACGGGGAGAAAATGTATTTACAAAATATGATCTAGATTAACTCATGTGCTGCACCCAAACAGAACGAAAGGTTTTATTGGTTCGATCTTATACCCAACAACAATCTTAATTTCACGACGATTCCTTGAAGTCATAAGGTGGTTAGGTTTAGGAATCAATCCTATGATCCAACCAGAACAGAGGATCTACCCAAGGATTAATCCAAAGATAAAATAGCAGTCCTTCGTAGATTGGAGATTTGAATGTATATGGGGAAAAATGCCGACTAATATGCGATACACACTGGCACAATCACCCACTCGGAGTGTAAGTGAACATTGCCGACTTATGGTACAGCAATTACACGGCGATAGAAGAATTAAACACGACATGTAAAGGATACAGGAGTAACGACACGAGAAGCCCTCCACACAACTATAAGGCAGAACACCGGGTCCCATACCTCAGCAGTCAGAATCACCGACGATTGATTGCTGTACATTGAGAAACGACATCATGGACCCAGGTGATCGCAATGCACACCCCTCATCTCCGCCATTGGGTTTTCTCTTCACAGACAACTCTGTCTCATTTGTCACGGAGACATACACACGATATCTATTGACATCTGCTATTCGAGATCGTTGGATATTGAATGAGGTGGCGAGTCATGCTCCAGCCTCCGTGAGTACTAAAACCAAAATGCACTAAATCGAGTCTTAGAGCCAAGAGAACAATCAAAATCTCGTTATGGACACATATCCATTCAAACACTTGTTGAACATCATCAGTTACACAAGCTGTTATCAAGATGTCCCTACGCAATATCATGTATGAAATTTGCGCAGACACAGTCAGAGGGATACACTTTAGGTATTCACAATGACGAGAAGGAAATCCTCCAGTTGTCATCATGAACATCACTACGTAGGTGACTTGCGAGATTCTAGATGAATCAAACTTGTGACAAACTGGGATATCGATTTGAGGTCCAGTAAATGAATATGGGACGGTTGATGAATTTTTGATAAATACATGACACTCTCGTTGTGTTTACATAACTCTGTTAACGAGTGACACGTCGATTGCTTTTCAAATCTATTTTCTCGACTTATCACTAACGCTAAACCTGGCGGTCAAACGGTGGTAATGGCAACCTCAATCCCATTCAAATGCTCAATCCCAAGACATACTATCTAGAAAGCTCAAGCTGTTAAAGACAAAGACTTCCAGCAAACTCTGATTTGAAGCATTACAAGATAATGCAAAAAGTATGAAGGCATGTTGTTCAAATAACATAAGATCGGTAATATGGAAAGACGATAAAGACATGACAAGGCTCAAAGTCAAGATCACCAAGCGAAGAAGGAACAAGCCTACAAAAATAACGAATGACAAAGACCAAGAACACTGTACGAGCTTAAACGACAAAAGCAATCTCACTGATCTCATACAAAGGAGTGTCATCATGAACTCACTTCGGGGGGAGAATTGTTAAGCCTCAATTTTATTGAGTCAATAAGGGAGAGCATCGTTCCCGTGGTTTCAGGACCTCACTTCGGGGGAGATAGTTAGCCTCCAAATTTATAAGAGAGTCTAACAAAGGACGCTCGGTCACATCTACGATGGATTTCCGGATCCCTTTATTTAGTTGAACTTGTATATAAAATATAACGCAGGATCGGGCCTCGGATAGTTTAATTCTAATAAGTCTAAGTTTCGGGTTAATCCCCAAACAAAACCCGAGCCCGAGGGTCCTTAGTTAAGAATATCCCACGCGTCGTAGGGATATATATATAGATATTTTCTATTTGAAAATATCTAATTCTCATAATATCTAAAATCTAAATCTTTCTTTTCTCTCCTCTCTATCTCTCTAAACCTTTATCTCTTTTCTTTCTTTCTAGTTTCTTAATCCGTGTTGTGATTCGTGTTATGAAGTGAAGTAAATCGGGAACCTACACAATTGACTTTGAAATTCGAACCATCGGCATGAGACAACTTGGCAGTGCCATAAGGATAAACTTCGGTGATTGTGAAAGGTCCGGCCACATCGGGATAGAGCTTTCCCCGGAGAACATCTTAATCGGGAGTTGTAAAAGCAAGACTTGATCACCAACATTGAAGATTCGGAATTTCTTTATCTTGAATCTGTAGTTTCATCTTTTCTTCTCCTTGTAGATTACCGAATTCTCATAAGCTTGATCACGAAGCTCAGCTAACTTCGGATTGAGTTAGTGGAGCATTCGATGAGATCTCCCGCGGTCTTTAAATCGAAGTTGGCATGCTTAAGAGGCCAATATGCTTTGTTTTCTAATTCGACGGGTAAGTGACACGCTTTACCATAAACTAACTTGTACGAAGTGCATCCAATTGGCGTCTTAGCGTAAGCGTTCCTAAAGCCCATAATGCAAATCATCTAGTTTTGTCAAAACCCTGAGGCACGGGTTTTCTCCCCCCCCCCCCCCCCGTCCATACCGTCCTCTCTAAAATTCTTTTAAGACCTCAATTCGTGACTTTAACTTGACCACTCATTTGAGGGTGGTAAGGAGTCGAAAGATGATGGGTGACACCATATTTTGACATGACTTTAGCAAACTTATCGTTACAAAAATAGGTCCCACGATCGCTATTTAATAGGCCTCTCTATAGGAGCACCGAACGGAGAAACGGGATTTTAAGAACTTAACAACTACTCTAGCATCGTTGGTGGGGAGCGGCCTTGGCTTCAACCCATTTTGGAAGATATAATCGACGCTACCAGAATATATTTGTTTCCTCTAGACGACGGAAAAGGTCCCATAAAATCGATACCCCAAACATCAAAAATTTCACAAACTTGGATTGCATTTTGAGGCATCTCATCACGTTGAGAGATTTTGCCTTGTCCTTGGACCCTGCAATCACAAGATTATGGAACAATGCGTAAAGCATCCTTCTAAATCGTAGGGCTCAAAAGAAACCGGCATCAATACTTGTCTGAGCCGGTGATATAAGCACTGATGGAGGCCCCCGGTGGGTCCGCTTTAATGACAAGCCCATGAGAAATTTCAAGAGCTTCTTGGCCAAATACACATCTACGGATGATTTGATCTGCACATGTACGAAAGAGATAGGGATCATCCCAAAAGTAATGCTTTATATCCTTGAAAAACTTGTCCTCTATATGTTGGGTGACAATCATTGATACAGAAAATTCCCCGCGTGGTAATTTGCTATATCGGCAAACCACGGGGTATTTTGGTCATCATGAGAAGTCACCGTATTTCAACCGTTTACAAGTGGATCAATTATCATTAAACTCGCGGTAGGAAAAATCAAAAACATATCTCCCATATAATATGGGTTTTCAAGACGAGAGAGGTGATCGGCTGCATAGTTTTCAGCTCCCTTGGTATCGATAACTTTGAAATCAAATTCCTGAAGAAGTAAGACCCATCGTAGCAATCGTGCTTTGGCATCTTTCTTGTTGAAAAGGTATTTCAATGCAGAATGGTCCGTGTAAACAACACTTTTGTTCATGATTAGATATGATCAAAACTTCTCAAAAGCGTAAACTACCGCAAGCATCTCTTTTTCGGTTGTTGTGTAGTTTATTTCTGCTTCGGTCATTGTCCTTGCTTGCACATAAAATGAAAAAGGTCGGAAATGCTCTCAATTCTCCTTTGTCCAAGGAACCGCACCTATTGCATAATCAACTTGCCACACACATGATTTCAAAAGGTTGGGCCCAATTCGGCGCAATGAGAATAGGCGCTCCTTACCTTCTTTTTTTCCAATGTATTGAAAGGCAAGAATGCAATCTTCCGAGAAAATGAAAGGAGTGTTCTTCTCTAAGAGATGGGTAATGGGTCGAGATATTTTGGAAAAGTCTTTGATAAATCTTCGATAGAATCCAGCATGCCCGAGAAAACTTCTGATTCCTTTGACGGTTGTTGGGTGAGGAAATTCTTTTGAAAATTACAATCCACTTTTGCCTTATCGACCTCAATTTCCTTTTCTATAGATCAATATAGTCCTAAAACAATGTCATTCTTGGTCACCATGAAATGGCTCCTTTCCCCAATTAAAAGCTAATATTGGTAATCTTCACAGCCTTGTGATCATCATGTCTAAAATTGGCAAGACACGATTATCAAAATGAATCACCCTGAAAACTGACCAAATCGGTCCATAAAAACTTCCATTGTTTTTTCTATCATGATATCGGTGAAAAGATGGCCATCATACAACGTGAAAAGTTCAGGTTAGCATTATTGCACAAACCGGGACTGCATACGACGGTTACGCGAAAGTTTCCCGTATGGGCACGTGACACTGGTAGTATGTGCTGCTTGATCTTATTAAGGGTCACTTGGGGTATTTGCAAAATAGCCCTGAAAAACCATCTAGAAACAAAATGAAATGTCGTTAACCGCTTAATAGTTCTAGCAATATTGTTCATGAATGGTACCGAAACTGGCGTCTTTAACAAAGATGCTATCGTTTTAACTTTTCGATATGTCATGCAAACACTCGCATCCCGGAGACTAATCATGTAGGCACCGGCTCCTTTCTTGCGTTTCTGTGACAACGTCATACCAACCTTTTTCAGGAACAGCAAAGGACTGGACAAATCCATGGGACTATCCGAGATCAGACCTAATCAATCCCGCCTCAAGAAGTTTTTTTCTACTTCTTTCCTTGATGACTTCCGGGTTGGATTTTAGGGTTAACCCACGTTTGATGTTGGACTGAAGGTATCGTAATCATCTGCTAAAAAGAGGAATCTTATTGAGAGCAAAACTCTGGATCTATGCCTCGGATACAAAAGTTTTCCAAGCAATTGGATTTTAGGGTTAACCCTCCTTTGATGTTGGACTGAAGGTTCGTAATCATCTTCTAAAAGGATTTTGTGAGAGCAAAACTCTGGATCTATGCCTCGGATATCAGAAAGTTTCCAAGCAATTGCTTGTTTTCGGTTTTTCAGAACGTTAATGAGTGAGGTCTTTTCATCTTGGCTCAAATCTTTTGAAATTATGACTGGAAGCTTGTTATTTTCCTCTAAAAACGCATACTCGAGATGCGGAGGTAACTCTTTAAGTTCGACTTCGGGAAGTTCAACTTTTGGTTCATAAGAAGTAGCATATTCGAGTGAAGACTTCTGTGGTTCAACAACTTTAAGATCTTTTTGAATTCCGGGTGAGTAATCTCCTTGGTTTGGGTGAGGTAATGGATCATTGTTGAGAAGTGCCTCGAGAATGAGAATGTCACCCTCAGGATCATAGTACGTAGCATCAATTTCCGTTGAAATTTGCTCGTCATCGATAGCTATGAAAGCATCGGCTTCTTCGAAGAGTAGAAAATCGCTTTCATCAAAAGGAGTAAGTGTTGGAGATGAAATGGAAACAATCGGATCGTAGTACGGAGAAGGATTGTTGTAAGCAACGGAATCGGAAAATCCAAGTACTTCTTGTGAATAAATTTCACAAGTGACATCGATTAGATCAACCTTCTTCAATGATTCGAGATTGTTGTATGAAATGGAAGGTGCATCACCACATTTAAGGGTTAACGATTGATCATCATTCCTAAGAGTAATCTCTCCTTCGTAAACATCGATTAAAGCATGAGCCGTCCTAAGAAAGGGTCGCCCGAGTATTAACGGTACTCGAGGATCGGCTATAAAATCAAGCACAACAAAATCGGCGGGAAAGTAAAACTTCCCTACTTTGACAAAAACATTTTCGGCAACACCGGTTGGTTTGGAAATTGTACGATCGGCTAACTCTAAAACCATTTTTGTTTCAGTTAGGCCCGGGAGTTGAAGCTTTTTCCAAATGGATAAAGGCATGAGATTGATACTAGCACCTAAATCGGCAAGGGCTAAGTAACTATCGAACTCCGAAAAATCACATGGAATGAGAAATCGACCGGGGTCACCTAGCTTTTCTGGAAGCTTTTTTAGGACAACCGCACTACAATTTTCATTCAACGGCGTTTTGGTCAATTCGATCAACTTGTCTTTGTTATTTAACATCTTTTTAAACATTGACGCAAACTTTGGCATATGAATGAGAGCATCCGCAAAACTAATCTCAAAATGAAGGTTTCGAAAGATTTCCATAAACTTTGAAGAAAGAATGTCATCTTTTTCACGAATCTTTTGTTTGTTGAGTCTCGACGGGTAAGGTAAATTAGGTTTGGCTTTGTTAGCAACGAAAGAAGGTTCTTCGATTGGTTCTTTGTCTTTGGTTTGTTCTTGGACGAATGGAGGAGGTTGGATGTCTTCGGTGCTCGGTAGCTCCGTATCCTTTGTCACCTCACTTTCCTTTTCCACCACCGGCGGTGGAATCGGAGGTCCATCGTATGAAACACCACTACGAGTCGTAATTGCCTTGGCTTCATTCCTAGGATTTGGAATGGTATTGCTTGGTAAAGAACTTGAACTTGAAGGTTGGTTGGTGTGATAGCTTTGCAGAAACTGAGCATCATCTTTTGAAAATCAGCTTGCTTTACCTTTTGAGAAATCATTGTAAACTCTTTGAAAATCCAAATTTGTTTCTTTAAAATTATCAACTTCATTTGCAAGTTTATTTATATTCGCATCTGTTGAAGATTGTTGGGAATTCACTTTTACGTGACGACATTACAGAATTACCATAGTTTATCATAGTCACATACGCGAGGACTAGAATAGGCAACTATGTATAGTTTAGAGGCGTATGGGCTATATATACCCCTCTATGGCTTCCATAGAGGGGTTGAGTCATTTGGCATTGTCAAGTCATTTGTATCCTTCATCCATTTTCCATCTAATATCACAAGTTCATCTTCCATCTCTCTACTCTCTCTCACTAAAATGGCTATCATGTGGTTTGACTCACCAAGACCACCGGATCATAGTTTTCGTGAATCTTTCAATTGGTATCAAGAGCCATGGCAACATACTCTTGGGTCGGGTTTATCTTTATGGTCTATTTGGTCTTGTCACACTTTCAGATCTGTCGTTGTATTTTTTTGGGTCTTAACAGCTTATAAACAGTTTATTTTAAGCTTATTTTGTTGAAGTTTTTCTTTGTTTCATTTTCATAAAAACTTAACAAAGTCTGGTCATTTTTTATAGCTTATTTCGTCTTGGTTTGTGAGCTTATTTCAAAGTTTTTTTGTGGCTTGTTTCTGGGTAAAGCTACATAACAGACAAAACTACCCTTAAAGGACCGAACGAGTATAAACCCAGCTGGAACCGATCTAGCAATTTTCTTGTCAAACCGATCGAGTTAATTTGTGAAGGGACCGAACGAGTCATGTCCTTGGTCAACCGAACGAGTGTTCTACTTTGAGAACCGAACGAGTACTAAGCAACTCGAACCGAACTAGTCAAAAGCTATATGAGCCGATCTAGCTTTTTCATAAGGAACCGAACGAGTTACAAACCTTTGTGAACCGAACTAGTTGATTCCATAAGAACCGAACTAGTCAAAACCCTCAAGAGCCGAACGAGATCAACATTCATGTGACCCGATCTAAACCCAACCGAGTCAACTCGGTATTTACCGAGTTGACCCGGGTAACTCAAATGAGTCATGATCCAAACGAAAAGAACAGATTAAGAAGATCACAGACTCGACAACAATAACCACCCATACCAACTCAACAACATCATCTCAAATCCAACTAAATCCTAAGTTCCATCGTCACAACAATCATATCTCCATCACCTTACAATCTCACCAAGACTCGAACCCATATGATAAATGATCTCAGATTATGTTGTTCGTGCTGTGAAAATATCATTCAAAGACCGTAAAAGATCAACACGAAAAGAAACTAATCATCATCAAAAAATAGGTTAAAAACACAGTTTAATTCGACAATTAAAGATAGTCTTTAAAATATTCAATTATAACTATTATTTCTGTCGATTGACACACTCAAGACATCAATTAAAACCTACCCCAGACCTCTTTATAAGAGATCTTGAAGTTGTCGTTCTTGTGGTTTTGTGCTCGAGTCTTGGCAGAAATAAATGAATGAGATACTTGATGATTGATGTGAAGTCTATTTTTCTTATCAAGATTGATTTGTGGTAATGGAGAGAAAAGAGGTGAATGAAGGAGTAAGAGTTTGTTTGGGAGTGTAAGGATGAAAAGAAAAGTGGAGGCGTTTATTTGATTAGGGTTATGTTAATATGAGGTGTATTAGGGATTTGTGGTTTTATATACCACTTATGGATCGGGTTATACATGATTTGGAGTGGGCCAAAGTTTATCAACAAGCTAAATGGACCAAGTCATATGGATTTGGCAGCAAAGGAGTGTTGGGCTCTTGTGATGTGGACAATTTATTTATGTGGTTAAAACAGCTAGGCCCATTCTATTTGATAATTGGTTATCGAACGAATGGGCTGAGTTTGTAATGGACCCTGGTACAACAGTTTGAGTGATTAAATGTTCCGTATTAAAACTAAATTTGGCTAAATGATTCACTTGGGATGATTTTATGCCATATTTAGTTGTTAATGGATACATTTGAGATTAAATGCTTATCGGTTGCATTCAAGGTTTAAAATGACAAAGTGACAAGATTTGTGACGAGACCAGGATCAATTTGGATAAAGAATCATGAAACTTAAAGGCTGGATTTGGAATTAATTTTTGTGACTACGGAGATGATCGGGTATCACTTATTTGAGATTGAAGTGGCATTTTACGAAGGCGTGTACTTATTTTATCTTGAAGTCGGGGTTGGTTGGATGCATGATTTCAATGATAACTTGCTCGAGCTTAATTTAAGTTGAAGACTTGGTTTATCTAGTTTCCAGCAGTCAAGGGGTGGATGGTTGAAGACCTGGTTAACTATCACTTAAAGGAGTTACATTGTAGTACTCAGTGTCACACGCTTAGTCGTTGTGGATAATCGCAAGAGGTGATGAAAGTCTCATACTTTGGCCAAGGGTATTGAGTACTTAGAGATTTGCTTGGAGCACAAATTCTCTACACCGTTCTTCCAACATTAGCGCAAGCTTAAGTCACAAGAACGGAAAATTCTACTTCAGTTTCAAGTTTGGTATATTGGGTTTACTTCATCAGTGGTTACTTCAAATAGCCTTCGAAACGGTTGGTAAAATGATAGCCAGAGAGAGGTTATGAGTAGAGATTTGATCAGCAGAATTTTTTTAAAGTTAGGCCATGCCGGGAAGACAAATGTCCTAACCGTAGAGAATATCAGCGCTTTAAATTATGGCTTTTGGGTGCATTTCTTCAGACAAATGGGGGAAGTGATACCTTGAGAACTTTTGTATGCATTATTTGACTTTCCAGGGGGAAGCGGTGTGAGAAGAATTATTTAAGCGTGAGAAGATACGTTGCTGATCCAGATAATGCTTACCCCAAACGATCAATCACTAAGCTTATTCTTAAAGGAGCAGTAACATTTGATGTGGTATCTTACCAGTTCCGCTGTGCACTTAATTATTCTAAGCTTGTTAGTAAGCTTTGAAACTGCTCAAGAGAGGATTGCTAGTTTGGGGGGAAGCTTTGAAAGCTTCTAAATAATGAATATGTGGCATGAATTAGGGGGAAGCTGATTCATTGCTAGTTTGGGGGGAAGCTTTTAAAGCTTCTAAATCAAGAATATGTGGCACGAATTAAGGGGAAGCTAATTCAGAAGCTTCTCCTTAACCAGAAGTGTATGGGTTACTTAGTTCGTGCCTATTACAGTATTTCTCCTACAAAGTACTACAAAGATGATTCATGTTGGAGTGCAGACCTGAAGTCAAACACCACAGAAGATGTCATCAGCATATGAAGCTTCATAGAAGTTCTTGTTCTTAATCATTATGTACTTGTTAGGAAATTAATGTAAGTAATTCTGTATATCGTCCCGTGGGGGAAGATTGTTGGGAATTCACTTTTACGTGATGACATTACAGAATTACCATAGTTTATCATAGCCACATACGCGAGGACTAAAATAGGCAACTATGTATAGTTTAGAGGCGTATGGGCTATAAATACCCCTCTATGGCTTCTATAGAGGGGTTGAGTCATTTTGGCATTGTCAAGTCATTTGTATCCTTCATCCATTTTCCATCTAATATCACAAGTCCATCTTCCATCTCACAACTCTCTCTCACTAAAATGGCTATCATGTGGTTTGACTCACCAAGACCACCGGATCATAGTTTTCGTGAATCTTTCAAATGGCTACAATAGCAATGGTTCAGGACCAAGGCCAGCCCAAACTGCTCGCAAATGCTCTTACTCTGAATTCTTGAAATGCAAACCTTTGGACTT